>JAYXIM010046749.1:0-178006 GCA_037575425.1 Anastrepha fraterculus | reverse complement strand
CTCTATGCTGTTCGTTTCTGTTGCGCTTTCGTGGGGGAGGAAAATAGCATTTTCATTAGTTTTAAGTTAAATTGTTTACCTCAAGTCCGTGAGGTATACCAGTCATGACATACATAGACTAACCGAATGGAAATGAAAAGGAAATGAATAACTACTTTTAAGTCTTATTCTTATGTTCAAGTCATTTTGTACTTCTAATTTTCGACTTTTTGTAGCCATAGATAAATGGAATGAAAAAATCCAAAATGAAACAGAAACTAAAGAAAGAATTTACCAGAACGAGCGACAGGGAACTTCGGAGATGGTTTCGTCGCGAAATGAAAGAATTGGGGTTCCCCTGAGAACCTGTGGTCTGCTCCTGGAAAGATGGGCCTCGAGTCAACTCAGCGAGCGCTGGGCTAGTGCGCAAACGTGCAAGGTCACGAGATCCTTCTGGCCACGGGTAGATCGGGGACTCCTAAGGCTAACAAAGCCCCAGCTCTCGAATTTGGTGGCCATCCTTACCGGACATTGTCCGTTAGGTGTTCACGCCGTGGGACTTGGGATTGCCTCAAGTCCGTTCTGCAGAAACTGTCTGGAGGACGAGGTGGAATCATCTCAACACCTTCTTCTCAGCTGCCCTGCTCTCGTCTGGCAAAGACTTAGACATCTGGGCTCTCACTTTTTCGCTACGCCTGCGGATATAGCCGGTGTAAATATCATAAATTTGGTGAAGTTCATCAGTAGCTTGTTACGGCTAACTACGAACGCAAATCAGACCCCGTCGGCGTCGTCGTAAAATGTACGGTCATCATCGTCTCTAATCCCAAGGCTCCTTCTTCCTTCCCATTTCCTTTCTCCTCTCCCATGTATGGCACCACAACGAACGAATTTCTTAATATTTGTCCAAGTGAACCCTTAGCTAGGGCAGCCATTTAACCTAACCTAACCTATCAGAACGAGCACATGAAGGACTTGACCTCCTCAGGTGATTAAGTCAAAGCCAATCATATAAAATGTGAGCTCTCAAATGCAAACAAGGAAATCTCCTTTTGATGCAGCTCCAGTAGCGATTAGTTACGATAGCTTTAAAAATTCTATTAATATCATAGGAAGTATAGTGGACTTATACTAATTAAAGTGCAAAAGGCTCTTCCTCTTACTAAAAAAAATGTTGTATGTCACTACCTGACTTATGAAAATATTTACTGCAGTTCCATTTAATTATAAGAATATTAATTTATTCAGAATATCAGCGAAAAGCTTGTGCTTGCCTGTGAAACTGGTTAACTGGTTATTCTCCCAGTGTACTTTACCAGCAAAGTTCATTCGGCTTACTGCCCAAATTATTCTATCGAAACAAATTACATTTCCCTAAACTAAGTTAAGTCCTTAACTTAAGTACCATTCACATTTATTTGCATTGAATACAAAAGGGTGTATGCCAAAATATTTACATACCAACGCTGACGTGCATAAGGCTTTAAAAATATCTCTCGGGATTTACTTTTGTGAAATTTTTTCATGACCAATCTAATTTCTCTGTCACAGTTCGTTTATGAAACAGTCAAACAGATATGCTAAATAGAGTAAGAACTGGCATTTAAAATGGTCCATTTAAGCTTCGGTGATTATGAAAACGGCAAGCGCGTGAAAAGTATTAGAAGAATTGAGGACTGTGAAAAATATGCGCTGAGACGTAATAAAAGTTGCAAGAAGGACAGAAAGGTGGAAAACCGTAAATTAGTTGTGGGATAAATGCAAATTTTGTAAAGGTTGAATATTTGTGGACGGATTTTCGGTGGGAGTAATAGTTCTTTTAGTGAAATATTTTTGATACAAAAGAATTCGATTTTCTGTACAAATAACTGCGTAGTTTCGAAAAGAAGGTAAAGAATGAATTGTTTCAATTTTTTTAAACTGAAAATTGCGGCACAGACTCGGTTCGCGAGATTACAAATTATCATCACGAAAGTATCAGGATGAGTGAAATTCCAAAAATATATTTATAATATACACGCAATTCACTACCTTCCTGCTGCTTTTAAAATTTTCTTTAGCCTTTTATTTATGCCGCTCTGAATTACCTTTGACGTTGGAGTTTTCTAAGTTCTTTAGGTGTCTTTGGTCGGTTTCATCTTTCAAGCTTCAGAAGAAAGTAAACAACCAAAATTCGTTGCTTTGAAGATAAATCCACAAAACTCTTTTAAAGTCTCCTATGCCGCAGGTGTGCCCAACTAGCCTACTTCGGGGAAAGTCAAGTATCCCTGCAACTTTTTCTCCGATTCACTTGAAATTTTGGCACAGTATTTAGGAAGTATTTTGCGTTAGAAGAAAGTAAAAACACTAAAACTCGATGCTTTGAAAATAAATCTCTAAAATTGGTTTAAAGTCTGCTTTGTCTCTTGCCCAACCAGACGAGAAAATGCCAAATGAAGGACAATTCATCCGATTGAATCTTGAATTGTGGCGCGTATTATGTGTCAGTCTTTTGTGTGAGTATCTTAAAACGTCAAAGTTATGAATTGTTGCCGGAATTTACTTTATATACAAATATCTTATTAATCCGATTTTCATAATTTTTAATCTGAATTTGTTTAAAGGGCGTTAAATTCTTGTATAATAAGGCTTTTTTCAATAGGTGCGCTTCAACTTTTTTCCGATAGGGAGGGCGAACGACGCAATATTTTTTATTTTTCGCTTGTCATTTGTAAACTTCATTAGTATACATTTCATCATGGAACGCTACACACTTGAGCAACGCGTTAAAGTTATTCAAGCTTATTATGAAAACGGGCGTTCAAATCAAAATGCATATCGTGAGGACGCACATTTTCACCTCAGTGGATTCGTGAATAAGCAGAATTTCCGCATTTGGGCGAAAGATAATCCAAGAGAGATTGCCGAAAAACCAATGTACCCACAAAGAGTGACTGTTTGGTGCGGTTTACATGCCGGCGGCGTAATTGGCCCATATTTTTTCGTTGACGAGAACGATCGCCACGTTACTGTGAATGGAAATCGATACCGCGACATGATAAACGATTATTTTTGGCCGCAATTGAATGGTATGGACTTAGACGACATGTGGTTTCAACAAGACGGGGCCACAAGCCACACAGCACACGCTACAATTGATTTGTTGAAGAGTAAGTTCGATGAGCGCATTATTTCCAGAAATGGACCGGTCGAATGGCCGCCGCGCTCGTGTGATTTGACGCCTCTAGACTATTTTCTTTGGGGTTGTGTGAAGTCATTGGTCTACAGTAGCAAGCCGGCGACGATTTGTTAGCTCAGAGCCAATATTGAACGCGAAATTGCTGGAATTTCGGCCGATTTATGCAAAAGAGTGGTCGAAAATTGGGTTCAACGATTGGACTTCGTAAAACGTGTACGCGGTGGTCATGCAAAAGAAATTGAATTTCATACTTAAATGTCTATGTTCAAACTCGATAATAAAAAAAAAATTAGTTGAAAAAGTCAAACCGTTTGTGTTTTATTCAAAAAAAAAAGTTGAAGCGCTCTTACTAAAAAACGCTTTATAAGGTGGCGCAAAAGTAACCTTGCGATGTTTTTTGGCTGTAATTTAAAAAAAAAAAGTCTTGGTCTTTTAATTTTTTTACATCAAGTCGAGAATATGATGTCATGTAAATGGCCGCCGCCACAGTTGATTGCCATTTGAGCCCTTTTTATGGCATTTTCCATCACTTTAGCCAAAACTTCCGGCGATAGGTCCTCACATTCTTGACGGATATTGTCTTTAGTCTGAGGCTTGTTGACACAAGCCCGCGACTTCAAACAGCCCCACAAAAAGAAGTCGGGAGCGGTCAAATCAGGCGATCTTGCAGGCCAGTGCAAATCGCCAAAACGGGAGGTTAGGTGCCCGGGAAATGCATCCTTCAGCATATCGGTTGTGGCACGTGCAGTGTGTGCCGTTCCACCGTCCTGTTGGAACCACATGTTTTCTAATCCCAATTCATCAAGTTGCGGCAAAAAGAAGTCGTTGATCATTGCTCTGTAGCGCTCACCATTCACAGTAACCGTTTGGCCCCCGCCGTCTTCGACGAAAAAAGGTCCAATGACTCCTCCAGCGAAAACAGCACACCATACAGTGACTTTGAGCGGGTGTAATGGCTCTTCGTGGGTTACACGCGGATTTTGAGTGCCCCAGAAGAGTAAATTTTGCTTATTTACGTACCCGTCAAGATGGAAATGGGTCTCATCACTCATGATTATTTTTGATGAAAAATCATCTTCCTCTTGGTGGTGATTAAGGATGGCTTGAGCGTATGTTAGACGCCATTGGCGGTCAGCAGCTAACAGCTGATGCACCGTCTGGACTTTGTACGGAAACATCTTCAAATCTTGTATCAAAATTCGCTGTAAAGACCGTCGACTGATACCCATTTGCGTGGCACGTCGTCTGGTCGATGTCGACAGCGCTTCCATGACATCCTCGGCTACAGCAGCAATACTCTCTGCAGAACGGCTACTCCGGGGTCTGCCACGCCTGGCAGCATCTCGTGTTGTGCCAGTCTCTTCGAGGCGAGCGGCTAAACGTCGCAGTGTTTCACCAGTAGGCGTTGGACGGCGAGGAAATCTGCGACGAAATTCACGTTGTGCCAAAGTCATCGCCCGATTATTGGTCAAATAAATAGTCAGCAATATTCCGCGTTTAGGAGCAGTGTAGCGTAACATTGTTTATTAACGTGTATTTCGCATGTGTTTACTACACAAATGTCAAGACAGAACTGACATTAGGGGCCAATCGCAAAATTTATAGCATTTTCTGATAGGACGATTACTTTAGCGCCACCTGTTATATTGCAAATTTTAATTGATTCGAGATTCCCAACTCGAGTGGAATAGGCTACCTATAAAATATTTTGATTTTTTAATTCTTAACGCAAAGTCTGAATTTGTAATGGAATTTGGATGATTATTTGAAAGTTGTGCAGAATTATTGACAATTATTTATTTATTTTTATTTATTTTCAATCATGGGATTATTTAAAATACATAATTCATAATTTTTTATTTAAATTTTATAGAATTCACAAGAAAGTTGGTTTTTTACTGGAAAATCATTTGATATTTTTCGTTTCATTTCATATTTTGCCAAATAATTTACGGCAATGTATTTTCCAAAACTACTTTAAATTTTTATTTATACCTAGCTTAAATTCATTGGTATTTATGTATTTTCATCTTCGTTTCATTAATGCAGCAAAGTTAATGACTTTTTGCAAAATTTTAAATCGTCAGATGTCAAACAACATCGCATGACAATTTTTGGCAAAATCTAATGAAAAATGGAGCAAGAAATCTGCTCAAATATTCTCCTGGACAAAGTACGCCTGCTTCAAGCACATCCATATTTTTTGCATATTTTCGGGCGATACAACTTAAAATTTTACACACAGAGCAATTCTAAATATGAAATTTTCGTTTGGTGTAATGAGTTTTTTTTTATTATGGAAAACTCCCTTACACAGCCGCAAGCACTTCGCTGCATTTTCCTCAATTACAACTACGACACCGCTTGGGCCAATAGGGAAATAGCCTGGCAGAGAAGAGATATTAATGCAAGCAAACTTAGACTAGCCTTCTATAAAACGTTTCATGGTCGTTGCTTCGGTTAATGGTACGTGTTGCTGTAAACGAGCAATTTCAGTTTGTCTCCATAGTTTAGAAAATAATATAAAAACAAAATTAAATTGCTGCCACACCTTCGCAAACCAGCATGTTGGCTTGAGCGCCTGCGCGTATGCAACGTAACAAGTGCACAAATGCTTAAGCATATATATGCATATACATATCGATATATGCATAAATTTATATACATATTACATGAATGTCTATGCATGCAACGAAAAGTTTTTTGGCCAACTGGCATCTTCCGTCTGTCACAAAATTCCGGCAAACTTCTGGCTGCCTGACTTGCTATGCAATGCTACGGAAATTGAGCGTTTGTTTAGCTGTACACTGGTTTTGAAACTTTGCATGCAGCATTTTGAGTAGGAATATTCGCTTGTTGTTGTTTTTTGTTCATTTTGTCATTGCTCCATTTATGTACAACTACTACTTGCGTTTGAATGTTTTGGGCAGTGCAAATATTTACAATATATCATACTTGTGAAACTTGAATTTACCACAAACTTTTGCTTATCTTTGCAAATAATTATACGGCAAGTTATGTTAAGAAGAAGAAGAAGAAGAGTTGTCTGCTGCAAGGAAACATAAAATTCTGTAATGCAAGAACCCTAGCACCAAAGGTCTAAGACGAAAGCCTGGAATTGTGGGTAAGAAAAATGAGGACCAAACGTTAACTCCTGCTCAAAATTCTCTAGCTCCTTAAGGGGGGAGCTCCACAAGCACTTTCAAATTTTCCATCCTTTTCTTTGCCTTAAAAAATCGTTTACAATTTGAAGCTTTTCAATGTTTGAAGCTTAATAGAAAGTCTATAAAGTCACTGACGTAATGAGCGTCGAACGAAAGATGTGTAAGAACGAAAACTTTAAGGGGAAACACTAATGTGATTTTTCAAAAAAATCGATTTTATTTTTGTATTTTCTTAAAGTAGATATATTTAAAAATATTTAAAAAAAATGTTTACTTAAAATCTTGAAAATTGACGAAACTATACCCAATACAATAAGTGCAGGTAGTGAAAACTTTAAGCGCGTTTTTCTCAAAGTGACTTTTCTGAACACAGAGGCCTCGATTTCTCGAAGACTTATAAACGATTTTAATTTTTATTTCATTTTTGTACATGTATTCCCTACAATCGTACATAGCTGTTTTTTTTTAAATTCCAAAATATTAATATTTTTTCAAGCCTTTGAAAACAAAAAGAGGGTAAAAACACAAACTCATTTTTCAAACCTGCACCATTTTCTCAAAAGAAAAAAAAAATAATAAAGAAAACCGCCTCGCTCGACGATAGCCATTGATGTACAGATTCAGAATTTTTCTTGGTTTTTTGCTTTCAGATGATTTTTCACCGCTGTATCGTGGCCACTAGGGTGCATCAGTTTTTTATGACGCCATTGCATTAGTACTAATAACAGTTGTAATTTTTAATATTTTTTAATGAAAATTTGTGTCAGTATAGTTGAATATATGCTAAATGAGCCATAATTTGTCGGATCCTCAAAAAACAAATAACTCAAATAATCATCCCTACTTATAAAAAAAAATATCAGTCTAACGGTTAGACGCGATAGAAGTGAAACCTTCCGTAAAACAAACTGAGAGAGAATGAGACGAAAGCAGCTTTAGAAGCGGGATAATTATAGGTTCATTATAATATTGCTATAAAGTTCATATTTTATTTTCTTCGTTTTATTATTATTTCAACAAATGATACGAGCGGCTTATGATAGCTAAAATATGATACAAATGCTTTGGTCTCGATGTTGTCAACATATCTTTGAAATACCGCGTCAATTGTTATTGATCGTGTTGTCGATTCAGTGCGATTGTTACACATTTTTAAATTGAATGTTGTATTGAGTCAATTAAAGGAACCGCTATGTCCAATGCAAAATTTACTTTAAAATCGCCACTTAAAATCAATGGAACTTTATCGTAATCTTTTCTAAGTATCCGCGATACTTCTGGTGTATACTTTATTAAATTTTCGTGAATGAATTCCGTGATGCTATTTATTGATTGATTCGGTGAAATATAAATTGCCTCAATTAAAACTGTTTTTCCATTGCTTAATCTGGTTTCGCATGCACATATTTCTCCCACTTTAGAGAGCTGAACAGACAGTGATTCTAGTTGCTGTACATTCACATCTATCTGTGGACTTACAATACGAGCACCGTCATTTTGATTGTGGTATATTGCAACACCGCCTGCAATTGCGGTAAATATTTAAAAATGAAAATATTTACGAATATAAAAATACGGACGCAATACAGCACACGCGGTTGCTATTATGAGCGTCGTAACGCGTATATTACACAGACGTACTAACATACACACAAACATTCGTAGGACGCTTGGTCTAAGCAAGCATTAGGTAGTGCAGTATAGGTATACATAATGCCTTCTCACTCACCGTGGCTCCATAATACACAGGCGCGCACACATACGTACTATCATACATACAAACATACATACGTATGACGCTTGAACTAAACACCAAAGCAAGTAATAGGCAGTGTAGTATACATACTACAATACTCACTATACTAGCGTGGCTCAGCAGTACACAGCCACACACATATACGTATATCAACATATATATAACGCTTCGTAGTGTCGCTTTTTCGTTTCATCGAGTCTCAAATCACTCCCAACGATTCTAAAGAAGTTTTCACTTCAAAAATTCCTGAAAATCACTTAATTTTCACGCGTTCACAATGGTATTTCCCCTTAATCGCGTTTTTCTCGAAAGACGTTTTTTCCGCGCTGTTGAATAGAACTCAAAAAGTAATCAACTTAAAAATGTTCAGGGATATTCTTTAACATATTGGCATTCGCATGTACCTCAAATTTCTTACTAAATATCACTAAAAATAATGTTTTGATCAATTTGTTAGAAAAAGTGTAATTTTTTTCTTTTTCATTTAAAGTCTTAATTTGTGTTTTTTTTTTTATTAAAAATAGGTTAGTTCAAAGTGGCATAACTTATTTTAATGAAAAATTTTTGTCCGGTGGATTTCAATTGATTGCTAGAGGCTGTACATTACATGGCGCAAATTAAAGGAGCCACGTTTGAGCAGCTGTAGCACCACCATTTTGAATTTTGTTATTTGAAAAAATTGTTTGTAATGGCATTTAAGGGGTTATATACCTTGTGTTGGACCAAAAAATCGAAAATTTTTTATAGCATATTCTAAAAGCACATCATCTTAAAAGTATAAATTCAAAATATCATAAAGATCGGCGCACTAGAACGAAAGTTACAGACCGTGGAAGCGCGCGACCTTTCTTGGAACGGGAAGCGCACGAATAACTTTAGACGCGATTATCTCGAAGACATGTTTTTTAAAAATTACCGTCGCGGTGATCATTATTTATCAAAAACTATTTGACCGATTTGTATAAGCTTTTTTTTGAATTATTCGAAGTTACAACTTCGTGAATCTGAACGGTTCACTCTTTATAAATATTTGCATAGTTTGCTGGAATTAATTTTTTTTTAATTTTTCAACCCCTCAGAAACAGTTCTTTTTTGGTGCAAAGCGGTTTTCGTAGCGAGACAATTTTTTTTTTTGGTAAATAAACCTTTCAGATTCACTAAAAAACGTTTTTCTACAATATTTATTTAATTGCTTTGATTTCAGTAGAGCTGCTCATGCGCTACGGTGATCAGCGCAAGCCTCTTCTAAAACCCGGCGTTTCGGGGAAGGGGCGATATCAACAATAAATAATAACATTTTTTAAAATAAAAACACCAAAATGTGTTCTTCGAGAGTTACCCTTCAGTATGATAAAGCGTTTTTCAGTACGAGCGCTTCAACTTCTTTTTTGAATAAAACACAAACGGTTTGACTTTTTTAACTATTTTTTTTTTATTATCGAGTTTGAACATATACATTTAAGTATGAAATTCGATTTCTTTTGCATGACCACCGCGTGCACGTTTTACGAAGTCCAATCGTTGAACCCAATTTTCGACCACTCTTTTGCATAAATCGGCCGAAATTCCAGCAATTTCGCGTTCAATATTGGCTTTGAGCTCACAAATCGTCGCCGGCTTGTTACTGTAGACTGACTTCACATAAGCCCAAAGAAAATAGTCTAGAGGCGTCAAATCACACGAGCGCGGCGGCCATTCGACCGGTCCATTTCTGGAAATAATGCGCTCATCGAACTTACTCTTCAACAAATCAATTGTAGCGTGTGCTGTGTGGCTTGTGGCCCCGCCCTATTGAAACCACATGTCGTCTAAGTCCATACCATTCAATTGCGGCCAAAAATAATCGTTTATCATGTCGCGGTATCGATTTCCATTCACAGTAACGTGGCGATCGTTCTCGTCAACGAAAAAATATGGGCCAATTACGCCGCCGGCATGTAAACCGCACCAAACAGTGATTTTTTCGGGATGCAACGGTGCCTCATGAATCACGTGTGGATTGCTTTCTGCCCAGTAACGCATATTTTGCTTGTTGACAAAGCCATTGAGCCAAAAGTGAGCTTCATCACTGAAGATGATTTTTTGGAACAGAACGATATTTTCATAAAAACAACAGAACGATTATTTTCATAAAAAATTTGCACGATTTGCAATCGTTGCTCAAGTGTGTAGCGTTCCGTGATGAAATGTATACTAATGAAGTTTACAAATGGCAAGCGAAAAATAAAAAATATTGCGTCGTTCGCCCTCCCTATCAGAAAAAAGTTGAAGCGCACCTATTGAAAAACGCTGTATATGCCTCATAAAGTTCTAAAACATATTTAAAAAAATTATGTAAATCGTCCATTTTTTCGGGCTCACAAGGTATATAGCCCCTTAAGCATCGATATTAATATGTAACATAATAAATAGTCTCAGTTGGCCGCAAAAACTGATTCAAAAATTGATGGATAGACAATATAGTTGATCTTATCATATCTGATTCCACAATGCACCACCTGCATTTATCAAATGCCAGCCGAAAAAAATGTTTTTTTAAACCTTTTACATACAATTGGCTAATAATACAGGTTCTTAATAATAGCTATCGCACTCATCAACTGCTGCAGCCAAATGGGTTCGTGCGTTTCTACTATTCCGCAAGGCCCCAAGTGGCGCGCGAAATGCCTAATGATAGAAAAAGTTGTTTTTAAATCGATCGCTCCTCGTCAAACATTGAAAAATCTACGCGTGTATTTTCACCCTGAAAAAGCTTCTCATAAAAACCGCGGTCATTTGGAGGTGGCGTAAAACTGTAGGCCCCTATATTTATGGAAAAACTACACGACGCATATCAAACATATATTGTATCATTTATTATATATAACCACATGTTAGTTCAATGGATTGTTTCGCATGCTAAATCGATCTCTGAGTTTTAACTCATTCCTTCTCTACTTGATCAAGAGTTCCTTTACAGCTCTATTAACCTCTTTTAAGCGACACTTAGTTGAAGCGCAAGTATTGAAGCTGAACCAATAGTTCCTGTGCCTTCTTTAAGCAAAGTTTCGAATCCACCATATAATCTTGGAAAACCTGGATCGATAATTTAATTGGGTTCCATTGCTTGAGCCGTAATTACCAATTTACAACTAACGCCAGCTAGTTCGTTACTCTAAATGCATCCGGCTACCAATATAATATATAGCATAACCACTTCACCATGGAATTTACCTCAGCTTATATTGGTGGATTATGTTTGAGGCTTTGCGAATATTTTCTACCTTTAGGATAGCGTGGCTTTCACTGTGGACTGTAGATTTAATATTTCCTTTTTTCCACTTATATCTTGCGACTTTTTTATAATTCTTACTTATTTTAAAGTAGAAATTTTAAGATTTCTTGAAACAAAAAAAATTGAAAATATGTAATATGCTTAAGAAGATTTAAGTTTTCAATTTTAATGCATTGAAAATGCAAATAAATCATACTATTTTTTTAAACAAATATTTAAATTTTCATTAATACAAACCTCACTATTTTGGTCATCTAGTAATGAAGTAATAAAGCCTAGTCAAGTAAAAGTGAACAGCTTATCCGGTTTCTGCCACCACAAAAGCGAGAAAAAGTTTATTACAAAAATAATTTTCGGTACAATCAAGAGCAGAAAAATACTACAGCCTTAAAAGTAACTTTAATTTCCAAAACTATTAAATTGAACCCTTCTAGAGCAAGCTCTATATGAAAAAAACTCGCACTAACTGTAAGTAAAATCCACTGTTGCGTATACGCCCCAGCAACTTATGCGTAATTTACTCTTAAAATCATTACCAACAGCGAGTACCACGCCTCATATTCCATGGAAAATTAACTGGAACTAACTGAATTACGTTCCAAAGTCCACCACTAAAGCGCCATAAGTGAGCGGATGAGTGAGCATTTAAGCATTTGAGTGGACTGGCTTTAGTAAATGGACTCAAGCGCTTACTACACGTACCCACCCATGGTTCATTGTTTAATTTACACATTTTTTTTTTTGCATTTTGCTATATTTGCTTTGTATCCCAAATTAATTAGCCTTAAATCAGCGCAAAATCCTCTTATCGCCTACACTTTAGCCTTTTACGCAAAATTTATCTCAACCGCAATTTGGCAAAATGGAACAAAAATCCTAAAAAATCCATTTGTGCGTAGATATGAAGGTATGTTTATGAGTAGGAGATTTCGGGCTACCATCTGGCTTTGTTTTTTTGTTTTTTTTTTTGCTTTTCTAACTGCATTAATTTGTTGATAATACATTTGCATGCTACAACATTAAAGTTTGTTCGTCCATAGTGCTTTAGTGCTCTCTGTCAGAGAGGTGACAATACCCAACTTATACTAAACCTCACTTAACCAATGTTTTAAGTGCCGGCCAATTTCTAAAGGTGGCTTTAAACAAATGAAAACCTGCTGTGAGAGCAATTACAAAAAACCCGCGATAAGATTTCTGAGTACGAATTCAATGGAACTATAAATAAAATTTGCCAACACATTTCCACCGCAGGGTAGATGACGTATGGGTAAAGGTTTTCTAAAAATATTTTCTCTTAAGTATCCAGTATTTAGTTTGAACCAGTACGAACCAAATTAGGCTGCTTACAAAACTATTTCATTTATCGCGACCATAACGCCACCTAACGAATCTGTTTGCTCAAAAAAAATAAATTGCTTAGATGGATAAGATTTTTTTCGAATTTTAGTTGTTAATCTCCAATAAATTTCGTATTTAATTTTTAAAATATTTTTGGAAGAAAATTTTTTCTGATGTTTATTTTGCTCAAATGAGTCCGCCAGAGAGCGTAGGGTTGAGGATTAGTTCAAAATTCGGAGTAAGCAGTTTTTTCTACTAGCATAAGCCTGAAAAAACCTAAGCGATAGTAATATTGAAGATTCATTACTCTATGGGGGGAATGGTAAGGGTTTTCCAAACAGAAACTATTGTCATTCTGAAATATCGGAATGAATTATTGAGAGGAGATGGGCGAGAAACAGATTGGAGTCATTAGTGACAGTCAGGCTGCACTGAAGACCTGGAGAACGCAAAGCAAACCTCAAATATTTTTGAAAAATGTAAGAAGAAGCTTAATTCTGTTGCAAGACGGAATAAGCTTGTTTTTGTATGGGTTCCAGGACACCGAGGTATTCACGGAAATGAAATTACTCATGAATTAGCGGATCAGCGGATTCCGAACAAGAGCCAGAGTCAATAATCGGAATCAATGCTACAGCAATAATGCATTAGATCAGCGATTATGTATGAAATTTACATAAAAGGCGATGGTCCAGTCTAGAACGCTGCAAAACCGCAAAGTGTTTCGTGACGAGCCCGAACAGAAAACTGTCGAGCTTTGGTAGAAAAGACGCTCGGTCGATATTATTACAGGCCACAACGCATGGGGCCAGCATATGGGCACCAGTAGAATCATTGAGATCCCGATTTACCTATCTTGCTTAGAAGAGGTGGATAGCTTTAAGTATTTTCTGTATGAGTGTCCTGCCTTTATTGGAGCAAGGCTACGAATTTTGGGTTCCGATGTCATGAGAACGATTAAAATTCGTTCTATCGAACTGCAAGATTTTTTTCGATTTGCCAAAGTCTATGAAAAATTTTCACAGGACTAGCTATCTTTGTCTCTGTCTCCATTCTATCCAATTTTTTTCTTTCTGTCACTTTTCTCCTCTCCTCCTTCACTATCAACCCTTTTTCTTTTCGGAGCTTCGAATACAATTGGCATTTTAAACTGAGTGTTTTTGGAGAATTACCTCGGTGCTTCTTAATCATTTTTAAATTTCAATTTCAAGTGTGAGAAAAGGTATATTGAAATTTTTTTTTATGTTATGGTGAATAGAATTCTTTAAAAAACATTCTCGCATTATTTTTTTTTATCAAATAATCGCAATTTTTTATTTATTTTGTTTAATAATAAAAAAAATTATTTAACTTAATTCTCATTTAATTTAATAAATGGTTCCATAAATAGTAATATGTTTTCTTCCTTTAAAAATAATCAATAAAGAAGGATAAAAAAATTCTTAAATAATTAAGAGCTTAGCGGTTGTCAGAGGTCCGAAAAAAATATGATTTTCAATAATTTTTTTTTTCTAGTCAGCTGCTTTTACAAAAATAAAAACATAGCAGTAATAAATCGTGTTTCGACTTGACTTTAGCAAAATTTAGAAAAAAAAAAAATTATAAAAGTTATCGCTGTTTGTGCCAAGCCCGCTAACCGGAAGTCCCTTGTGGTGATCATCACAAGTCCATGGAGATTCATCTAAAATCAATCGGAGAAGAGCAATCAATGTCATTAATAGATAATCTGGTGCCTGATCGAAGCTTTTTTTCAAAATTAACAATGGCGGCCTTAGGAAATATTTTTTTAAATTTTCGAGAAAACAACCGACAATTAATTATTTAAAAAAAAAACATCGACATTTTTGAAAAAAAAAATCCTTGAATCACCTTAACCATTTTCTTCCGAAAATCCAAAAAAATATTTATTGGATGTATTACCTAAAATTAAAATGTATGAGCTATTTGTGCTATGCTTTCATGGACTTCTTTGTTCAGAATTGCCAGTAGAATACTTTGGCCGTCGATACGAAGTCGATTATAAAGGGTGGTTAAATTTCAAGGGCCGATGTTGAATGTGAACCACACCTTTTTGGCCAAAATTTATCGCAGAGTGTTTTAAACGGATTTCTGAGAAAAATTTTAATTAATGTGAAGTAGCATGCGAACACCTCTTTCTTTCCCTTTGATAAAACTCAATTTTAAACATTAAAAGTAGTGCCCTCAGGGCCATCCTTTGTAACCGCATATTCAGAAGCGTGCATTATCTCTACCTAAAAATGTATCTTAATGCTTTTAATTCAATTTAAATTTGTTGCAAAGCTATCACGGAGAACAATGGGTTTCTTCAGTGAAGAAATTCTCGCTAGTAGATGGTCGAGTTGATTGGCGCTGCTGCCTGTGGTGGTCACTTTTTATGTACATACAATAAAAACAGAGCAAGCATCCTTCGTTTACTACACATTGACCAATGCTTCATTAACATATTTGGTGTTGCTATAATTATTAAGTTCCACTTCCAGATTCATTTCCCCAAACAATTTTCCTCCGTTAATACATACATATGCATGAAGCAGTGCGGCGGTGCTTACAAAGCTTTGCCCTTTCATGCCACTTGGTTATGACCTGATGTTATATTTTGTTTGTAAAACTGTCTTGTTCAGTGTTTATGTATGCATGTGTAAGTACAAGTAATATGTGGCTTTATATTTTCCTTTTACTCCTTATACATATACATACATACATATATGTTAGTGTTAGTGTTGCCCGGCGTGATTTCCTTTCAATTAACTTTATCTGCTGGTCTTTTATATATTCGGAAGCTATCTCCTTTATTATCTTTTATATGGGCAAGCATATCGTGTATGTATGTATTGGTGCTCATTATGCGATATGCCGTATATATGTATACATATGCATATGGATGTAAGCATAAGTATAACGTACTTGACCATCAGCTTCATTTACGAGTATTGAGCGCTCTGTTAGCTACTCTCCATTCTGCTTGGTCATCAGCGCTGATGAGTTTCAAATCCCTTGCGACACTTTTCAGCTAACGCTTTTATGTGTAAATATGTGTGTGATTGTAAATACATACATACTATATATTCTCTTAAGTAACCCTGTAGAACCCAGATGAGCTTCATTGTAGTTGATCCATGAAGTTGGGACATTCTCGTAAATTTTTCTAAAAATTGGTTTATTTGTAGGCTTGAGTATGGAGTTGGAAGCAAACTGAAAAAAATTTGGTTTTTTAATATTTACCAAGAAAAAATAATAGTTTTCGGAAAAAACTTTCAACAAAAAGTACTAACTTATGTTTAGCAAAACACAAAAAAAAATTGTTTAGAAATTTTTTACTTTTATAAAATTTAAAAATTAACAAAAAAGTTTTTTTTTTATTTTTTATGATAATATATGTTTACAAAAATGCTTTTAAAACTTAACTTTTTAGAAAATCTACAAAAATAATTGTTTTAATTTTTATAATAAAATTTTTTTTTAATTTTTTTCTTATAATTTTTAATATTTTTTTAACCCTCATCCGTTGTTGGTATGCGCGTGCATACCATTTCACTTTTTGAAACTCTGTTTAATATAGTAAATATTCATCGATTGATTTGAATTTTTGTCCAACTAAATATTTTAGCAAGTACTACATTGAATGACAGATGGCGTTGCGGGCTGTAAATGCCCCAACTAAAAAACTTACATATCTGTTGTTGGTATGCGTGCGCATACCAGTGTCAAAGATAATGGGATGACTTTTTGTACCGGTACATATTTGAGTGTTCGTTAGCTTTTTTCGCATGTTTTCAGAAAATTTCTCTATCAGTACGTTCTGTTAAGTGTTAAATATTGTGTTGAGTTATTAACGGAGAATCAATCATCACTAACAATATCTTTGATATTTTACGAGAATTTGACCATTTTTTGAAGAAAATGAATCGCCACAGTCTACGAAGTCGTATTTTTGATGAAAATGAGTTGGAAAGTGAAAGTTCAGAGTTTGAGACATCGAGTGAATATGAAGAAAATGACGATGAGCGATCTGAAAGATCGAGTGACGATAGCCTTGAAAGTGATTCATCGGATATCGAACCACTGTCACAAGAAATTTTAGAAGGTAGCACAGTAAATCTCGATATTCGCATGAATTCGAAAAATGGATTGATCGAGTATACGAAAGAACCATTTGTACGTGGTAGAAGATTTTCTTTTCGACATCAATCGAATGTCTCTAAAGGTATTTTTTATTCTGTTTTTCTCCTTTTTTGGTTTGGTAGTTTTGGTAACTTTATCATTCTTGTTCATTTTGCTCACAGGTCCCACTGCTTTTGCTATTTCTGCGGTTGATTCTCCTCTATCGGCTTTTCTTTTGATCCTTTCGCCAATTGAAGAGCATATTCTCAGAATGACAAATTTATTTGGTGCAAGAACATATCGCAACAACTGGGAACATTTGACAATTCAGCAATTGCGTGCGTACTTCGGATTGCTTCTTCTTGCTGGTGTTTACCGGTCATATGGCGAGTGCGTTACGCAGTTGTGGAATGTAGATAAAGGCAGAGCTATTTTTCGCAAAACCATGAGCCTTGACATGTTCAAGAAAATTCAAAGGTGCATTCGTTTTGATGACCGCGAGGAACGTAATCGGCGTGATAAGCTTTCACCTATTCGATTTGTGTTTGACAAATGGACTGCACATCTCAGGACATTGTATACTGTTGGAAAAACAGTCACAATGGACGAACAACTTGTTCCGTTCCGTGGCCGATGTCCATTTCGCCAATACATTCCATCAAAACCGGCAAAATATGGAATACAAATTTGGATAATTTGCGATTCAGAGTCCTATTACACTCATAATGCTCAAGTTTATCTTGGCCGTGTTGCAAACACTGCTGTGGAAAGAAATGTTGGGCAACGTGTTGTGCTCGATTTGTGTCATGGGCTGACAAGTAGAAACGTTACTTGTGACAATTTTTTTTACAACATACTCGCTGGCTAAGGATTTGCACAAGCAAAAAATGACGATAGTGGGAACAATACGAAAGAATTACCACCAATACTGCTCGATATGAAGCGAAAGCCAGTTTTTCATACAGAATTTGTTTATGAGCCACAATTGCAAGCCATTTTGTTGTCATATGTTCCAAAAAAAATCGATTTGTGACATTGTTGAGCACATATCATCGAGGCTTAGAAATTGAACAATCAGCGAAGAAGAAGCCAAATTTGATTACTTTTTACAACAAAACTAAAGGTGGAGTAGATACGCTCGACCAAATGGTAGGAACGTTTCGATCAAAGAGAAAAGTTAATCGTTGGCCAATGGCTCTCTTTTGCAATATGCTAGATATAAGTGCATTGAACGCATATATTATTTTCACCCATATTTTCTCTGATTGGAATAGAAAAAAACAAATATTAACATTCGTCGTAGATTGTTTCTTGAGGAATTGGGTGAAGCACTCACAGCTCCATTTGCTACAAACCGTAGTCATCCACCACGTATGTCACAGCAATTCCATGCTGAATTGCATCCTCAAACATCAATGTCTCATCTTCAACCGAACAACAAAAGAGGCCGATGTTATATTTGTTCCAGTAAAAACAATCGTAATGTTTTCGCTTCCCGATGTGAAAAGTGTGCGAAATTTATCTGTGCTAGTCATAAATATTCAATTTGCCATAATTGTGCCTGTCGAATAGTTTCAAATTGAATTTTTACGTTTCCTAAATATTTATTCTTTTTTCGCATTTTTGTTTTCATTTAACATCGTTTTGAAATTAAAAGTCATTGTATTAATGAGGAATGAATAAACAATAAAAGTCGTACAAAAAATGTATGGGTCTGCTTTTTCTTTAATTGGATTTTAATCCTGAATTCGTGCGCATACCAAACAACGTATATGTAATACGAATTCTAACAACCGATGAGGGTTAAATAAAAAATTTCGAAAAAAAATATAGTAGAAGTAAACTGAACAAGTTTTTGTTTCTAATAATTACAAAAAAAAAAAATTATTTTCGGAAAAATGTTGAACAAGAAGATAAGGTAGGACTTAAGTAAAAAAAAATAATAATTGCACACGTTTTTTTAAAACGCAATAGCTTCACTTCTTTTTAAATGACAAAAAATCTTAAACTATTTTTTTTATTTTTATAAAATTTAAAAATTTACAATTGTGTTTTTCTATTTTTTATGATTAATTTTTTAGGAAATCCACAAAATATTTTTTATTTTTTTTGATGAAAATTGTTTTTAATTTTACATAATTTATGTAATTTAAACATATTTTATCACAAGAAATAAAATTACTATTTTTGTAAATTTTTAAATTTTCTAAAAATATAAAATTACAACAAATAAAATTTTTTTTTAATATTTTATCATAAAATAAAAACAATCATTTTATATATAATTTAAAAGAAGCAAAGGTATTGCACCTTAAAAACTCTATATCAAAATTTTCTACAATGAATAAATCTCAAAATAATACATATATTTATTTTTTTTCAAAATGCTTCCGGCTTACTTTTTATTGCACTCAAGCCTACAAAGTAAGCAATTTTTAGAAAAATTTACCAAAATTTTGGATCATTTGCCATGGAGCCGCTCTAAAGCAAATGCAGAAAATCAGTCTGGTTGTGCTACTTACTAAAACTTACGTGTGCTATTTAAAATAAGTAACAAAATTTCCTACATCACAACACGTTTTGCGTCTTCCCCTGTGCTTCCGTTCTTTATCGCATATTTTGTACGATTGACTTCATTCAAATTAAACTCATAACCTTAAATCACGTCTACCAATTAACTTCACAAACTTTTGCATTTATATTATAACAAATTATGCGGCCGATGTGTTTCTTAATTTAAAATATTCTTTAAAAATAATAGTGAATAAGTCAAGAGTTGACACAAAATAAAACGTATTTAAAAATACACCCCTAGTGGTTGTTTTTTAAACAAACCATGTAGTGATTGTTATGTTTTCAGCTCTCACTATTTTTATTCAAGCTGCGACTCCTAACAATTATATGGGAATAACATCATTCAAATGACCACCATTAGCACGTCTACGGGTAAAATCCCCCAAACAGTCGATTCATGAATGCCTTATTGTTGAGAACGTCGAGATATCGATGCTGAAGGTTGATTAGCAACACTTTGCGCTACGGCAGCATATTTTTAACAGAACGTCTAGTTCTTGGTCTGCAATTTTTTTTCCAATCCTCAACAGAGACAGTTTCTTGAAATTTGTTTAGCAACCTTTGAATTGTTGACCTATTCGGACGAGTACTCTCACCAAAAAAATCAGGAATTTTGGATAGCTTTCAATAATTTTAATGCGATTTCTATCGTGTAAACTTTTACCTCTGTCTACGAGACAAATTTAGTACTGACAACTGGGCGTCACTTTCGGGAGACCTTTTATATTGAACCAGTTTTGGAAAACTTTGTCCCTTTGCTAGATCGCTCATTAGGTTCATCAATCTAGACCGATTTTCCATTAGTGTAGTGGTTGATATAATAACCGGGCACAGCCTAATGGGAGCAATTGAACATAGAGGAGGGGGAGAGTGATATGCACTTCCTCTACCATTGTCTCGCTCTTGCCAGATATCGCTGTCTTCTTACTTATGCTGATGTCTTACATCTTTTGATACGTGGCAGACTTGGAATCGGTAGTCGTGCATAGTATTTCATCGTTTAACCGAGAGATGGAGTGGTTTCATCACATTGGGGAATCAGAGGGGGAACCTGAGTGCAAAATGGATGACTGAACTGACCCCTTTACATGTTTTGTTTATACTGACCACCAACGTAGCCTAATCTAACCGAGTCCGTTAACCTCCGGAGGGAATGGGTAGCATTTGACTAGTCTAGTTAGACTTTCGCTGAGAGATAAAAAAATTGTTTGATGTTAACTTTTTATGAACTATAAATAGTACTTTCCAGGTGGAGTGCCAGACCGACACTTCAACCATTTCACCTTTGCAGGTAAAGCTGATGCCAAAATGTTTCTAAAAATTATATTTAAGGTCCAATTTGACGCTTAAAAGGCAAAAAAAAGCAGGTGGTTATCGGATCGACATAAGTACATAGGTATTTCGAAAAATCAGGTTTGATTCAGATCAAATTCAAGTTATTTGTTACTTACATGGAAAAGAATTTATGTTTACCAAATATTCACTTGATGGGACGCACTTGGTCTCAGTTGTTTTTTGATTTAAGTTCATAACCCATGTTACGGTGGATTGTTTCCAACTCTAGCAGTACTGATTTTAGTTCATCGTTTCATGTATCTAAGATATTTTTTTGCCCACCGCAGCACCTTTCCTTTATTTTGTTCTTTCGCTGTCTTGCTATGGGTCTTGTCTGGCTCTTTTGTTATTTTCTAACAGCATAAAAACTTGCAGTTCTTCGCATCAAACTTTCAAATGAGTACTTGAAAATTTAGACTACAAGATGGATATATTCCTAAAAAAATGCCAGTGACTTATTTTTCATAATTTTCTTAAAAATAGTGAACGAAAGATGGCGCATTCAGCTTACCTGCGGAACCACCTTACAATTTTGTTAGAACTTCAATGCTAAATGCATAAAATATCTGCTAGGCTAAACCACGATCTTTCGCAGAGTTACTAGACGACTAAGCGGCCTAGCGGAGCCAGGATGTTTAAGTGACTTTCACCTAATTTCATTCGAGCTTGTAAGTATGCAACAAGCTGAACTTTTGTTTATCATTTCATTTGCCGAGCAGGCTACTACGTCTATCAGAGCGCTTATAAAGTGATAAATGAAAGTATATGCTGCGTGCATACTACAGGCATTGCATTAAAAATTTTCGGCGCCAGACTTTTATATGAATAGACTTTGAAAACAGTGTCACTCTATGCACCCACCTTGTACTAGGCCACATATTCTGTCAGCCAACTACAATCCCCCAATTTTCGATCGAAATCCTGTGCTTCTTTTCTTTGTAAAATAATAATTAAAATATTAATTTTCATTTCAAATCTAAAAAAAATTTTTAACCTAACGTAAGATGGCGCTGCTGCTGCAATATTAGGGTCCCAATTGTTCTTTCTAAGACCAATCTGAAATCACTCCATACTTTCTAACGCAGTTAGGTAACATATCTTTGTTTTCCAGCGGGCGTTTTTGTGTTTGGCAGTGACCATTAAATTTCGTTGGTGCTCTGCTGGTTCTCCTTTCATGCCTCACGCCTTAACACACATACACATATGCATTTACGATTGTGCAGAGTCGCTCACTAGGGGATCGCATGAGTAGTTAATTTTTCTGTATTATTTATGCACCAATTTTCGCTTTGACATTCACTTCAACCAGTCGGAAGTATAATATGTTCTTGTGTTATTGTATGTGTTTAGGTATGTGAGAATGTGTGTGTGAGGAGGAAAATTTAACAAAACTCAACTTGTTTATTTTCATTCAGAGGATTATAGTTTTATTTTTCTCTATTTTTATGGGGGTTTTCAGTAAGAGCGCTTCAACTTTTTAACTTTTTTGAATAAAACACAAACGGTTTGACTTTTTTAACTATTTTTTTTTTTATTATCGAGTTTGAACATATACATTTAAGTATGAAATTCGATTTATTTTGCATGACCACCGCGTGCACGTTTTACGAAGTCCAATCGTTGAACCCAATTTTCGACCACTCTTTTGCATAAATCGGCCGAAATTCCAGCAATTTCGCGTTCAATATTGGCTCTGAGCTCACAAATCGTCGCCGGCTTGTTACTGTAGACCAAAGGTTACGCTGATGACCTAGTAGTTTACGTATTAGGGTGGCATGAGGAAACCATTTCGGATCGCATGCAGCAAGCCCTTACAATAATAAACAAATGGTGCACGGAAAAAGGGCTCTCCATCAACCCATCCAAAACAACACTTGTACCGTTTACTAGGAGAAGGAACATAAATCTCAAATGTCCGACCCTTAATAGAACAACACTTGAACTCTCGACAGAAGCGAACTATCTTGGCGTTAGTCTTGACAAAACGCTTACGTGGAACTCCCATATTGAGAGAGTTACTTCAAAAGCCACAAGGGCATTCTTTGCCTGTACAAGGCTTTTTGGTAAGACATGGGGACTAAGCCCTAGAATGACCTTCTGGACATTCACCACAGTTGTAAACCCCATAGTCACTTATGCATCCTTAGCATGGTGGCCCAAGGTCAAGCAAAGAAAGGCGGCAAACGAATTAAGCAAACTGCATCGCCTGGTATGTGTTGGGATTACAGGGGCTATGAAAACGTGTCCCACGGATGCATTGGGTGTGCTCCTGAACATACCACCGGTTCAATTCTAATTGAAAGGGAAGCTCGATCGAGTGCCTTAAGACTAAAAGGTATATCTGAACTTAAAAGTGGGGATATGAAAGGACATTTAAAGATCTTAGAAGACTTCCTACATAGTCCCATTCTTCATAGGGATGATATACTATCACCCAAACCAATACTCTTCAGGAACTTCCAAGTTATAATCAATGAACGAACAGACTGGAGAACTAACTCTATCACTTTCAAACCTGGCTCCCAGCTATGGTTTACTGATGGGTCCAAATTGGAAAATGGTAGAACAGGGGCAGGAATCAATGGGCCTAAATTCAAAAAATCGATTCCGATGGGATCCTTCCCAACAATATTCCAGGCAGAAATAAATGCCATTGAAATATGTGTGAGAGAATGCCTTAGAAGGAAAATGAGAGGTACTCACATCTACATACTTTCAGATAGCCAAGCGGCTTTAAAAGCCCTTCTATCTACAACCATCACCTCTAAATTGGTAAACGATTGCCTAAACCTCTTACACACGTTAGGAAACCTCAACACAGTAACACTATGTTGGATTCCGGGACATGAAGGACATGAGGGAAATGAAATGGCTGACGACCTTGCAAAACAAGGAGCAAATATGCAACGTCAAGCCAAACTATTCCTAAGTCCCAACAAAGGAATATCTGACAAACTTCTCTCACTAAACAGAGTAGATCTGCGTCTTTTAACTGGATACCTTACAGGTCACTGCAGCCTGAGGTACCATCTAAACAATATTGGTCTATCCGAGACCAATGTCTGCCGCTTTTGCGAAATGGACATAGAAAGCTCAGAACATGTGCTTTGTGAGTGTCCTGCGTTGGGCAGACAAAGACTTCACCACCTTGGTGGTATCGTAGTATCTCCATGCAATCTTTGGAACAACAAACCCAAAACTGTGCTAAAATTTCTAAAAAGCCTAAAACTTTAGGGTTACAAAATAGGCTTTTCACAATAGATCAGCTCTGGTCGCAGTACGTAATGGCCTTCTAATAATAATAATACTGTAGACCAATGACTTCACATAACCCCAAAACGGGACGGCTTGTTAAATGGACCGTAAAATGGCCGTAATGCTCTTAAAATAGCAGCAACAGAAGGATTATTTTCATAAAAAATTTGCACGATTTGCAATCGTTGCTCAAGTGTGTAGCGTTCCATGATGAAATGTATACTAATGAAGTTTACAAATGTTAAGCGAAAAATAAAAAATATTGCGTCGTTCGTACTCCCTATCGGGAAAAAGTTGAAGCGCACCTATTGAATAACCCTATATTTTTCTTTATTATATCCATTTTATTTGTATTTTCATTTTAATTTACATTTTTATTATTCCTATTTATTTCATGTTGGTTTAATTTATTTTATATATGACCACCATTTAAGGCATTTTCTTGCTCTTGGAATTTTCCAAGCAATTTTCTCCTGCTGGCTTTTGGATAGGGTAAGATTTTACGGGTTTCGTTGCTACTCGATATTTCGGTGGTCAGCGAAGTTCTTGTGCATTTACTCGTATAAAATTATGTGTCTGTATGTATTTATATAATACAACGCTGCAAATCAGAATTTCTTTAATTCTAAAAATTCCGTGGAGATTCATTGTGCTTTTTATTATAGGAGGCCCTAGCTAATTAATTTAGCGTTGTCTACCGAATAAGCAGGCGTTAGTCATCCATCATCTAAATATATTGTAAATAAATAGCTACAGTTTTTCTTTTTAATACGAATCTCACATATTTTACGACTCTTAACCAACGGTTTGCGTATTTCATGAAACTCTTATATTGTTTCAACTACTCTGGAGAAAATTTAGAAAAAGTGCTAGACCCTTGGAAGGCATAGAATGCAATGCTACCGAGACAGGCATGGATAAATCCACAGTCAATGTTTGGCGCTTACTCCACTTTGCTTAGTAGGTAGCTTTTAATAATATACATTCACCACATTGTACTTGTATAGAGTTCCGCTGAAGCTCTTTCACACTCAAGCTTACTGCACGAAACCTAGAAATTTAGCCACTTTCGCATATACAGAGTGCGTCTCAAGCCTCTTTATGCCTCTGATGCCACACAAGAACTTGACACCCAAATGTATCAAAATAATTTCCGCCTTCTTTCCGCTATTAAGAAAATTGTTTGAATGCTGGTTCACTCCGATCTGGAGCCTTGTACTTGGTAGGGAAGTATGTGACATCATCATTTTTGAGGCTTACATTTGACTTATTCTTATGCGCTGACTGGTGTACCCATATTTCTGTTCAATTTAAATTTTTAAGCCTCCTTCCCTAATATTTTCTCTTTCATGTTAGTCTTTAGTTATGCAAAATTAATCGCTCTTTCGGAAAATTTATGATTTTTGCATGTGGCGTCATACGTCAATCATATTTGACGCGTGTGAACCAACTTGTGAAGTATACAAACTAACATCAATAGAGCGCGTGACGGTCAAAATAAAGACTTCCATCATTAAACCTTTTGTTTTCATTTAAATTTATTCAAAAACCAAATTGGATGATTAATTTTGCGCAACCTTGAACGTATATTGCATAACTTTTTTTTTACAAATGCGCGGTTCCACAATGTGGACATTGTCGTAAATTTTTCTTTG
Organism: Anastrepha fraterculus; assembly: GCA_037575425.1. NCBI lineage: Eukaryota > Metazoa > Arthropoda > Insecta > Diptera > Tephritidae > Anastrepha > Anastrepha fraterculus. The sequence goes on along the minus strand of JAYXIM010046749.1, from coordinate 152,376 downwards.
GCTAGAGTATAGCAGGTGTAGTAAGAAGTTAACTGAAAAAAAAAACATATCTAAAACACACGCCGTAACAAAAACGACTATAAATATATTCTCGGATACCCAGGCGGCCATCAATTCAATGAATGCGGCTTTACAAAGATCGAAGGTCGCACAGGAATGCCGGGCAACTCTAAATGATATTAGCAGCGTATTCAAGGTCAGCTGGGTTCCGGGACATAGAGTTATTGAGGGAAACTGTAAAGCTGATGAGCTAGCCAGAAAAGGTACTGCTCTTCAACTATTCAGTGATAGAAGTACCACTGGAATACCCATGGCCACAAGTAAACTAATAATAAAAAAAACACATTACCCCAGAGGCCAATAGGTCATGGAGAAATGAAGATACGTGTTTACAAGCTAGGCTACTATGGCCGCAAATAAACAAGAAAAGAACGAAGGAATTGCTTAGTCTCTCAAGAGACAATATCTCGAAGGTCGTGGCTTGTTTAACAGGTCACTGGCTATTTGGCAGGCATTCCTCGAGACTAGGAGTTTTCTTCCATGAATATTGCAGAAGTTCCAGAGATGAGGAAGAGGAAGAAACAGTTGAGCACTTCCTTTGCTGTTGTCCAGCCCTAGCTAAAATCAGAGCAGGTTGTCTAGGTAAATACTTTTTTAATTCTCTTACAGAACTGTCTGCCGTGGGGTTGGCATCAATACTACGTTTCATAAGAGCCACAAAATGGTTCCACGAAGGAAGATAAATGAGGTTCCCGTGTAGCACAGTGGTATCACAACGGACCTGTAAGGTCTAAGTAAGTTGATCGTGCAGACCTATTACCACCATAACCTAACCTAACTGAAAAAAACTCTGAGACCTATTCAATATGAAAGCTGAAAATTCTGAAATAGTGTTTTTTAAACTAAAATATCTACGGTTGTTTACAACAATTTTTTACATTTATATTTTTTATTTTTTGGATAAAGAATACTTTTTGAAAAGAAAGAAATAAACTAAAAAAATGTTTAAAACATAAATTCTGAGATATTTTAAGGATTATTCAGTGTGCAAAAGACTTGTATTGAGGGTTTTAAGAGAAACTTAGTTGAGTTTTAACATGTTTTAAATTTTTTTTTTAATTTTTTTGGATAAAATGTGGTTTAAAAAAAATTATACGAAAGGAAATGTATTAATTTTAATATTTATTCAATTTTGAAAAGTCTTCTATAGAGATTTTTAAATTAAAATATCTTCGGTTCTTTATAACATTTTTATACATTTTTTTTAATTTTTGCATAAAACGTGCTTTAGGGAAAAATAACTGAAAAATATATTTTGGAAAAAAATTCATTAATTTTTAGATTTATTCAATGTTCAAAAATCTTGCATAGAGCTGGTTATTGTGAATTTATACGCTTTTCAACATTTTTATATTGGTTATTTGTAATTTTTGGGAGAAAATATGCTTTAGAAAGGAAGTTTAAAAACTTCTTCCACTAGAAAAGAAAATTGAAAAAAGTTTATTTTCTTTTTTTTTTGAGATTTATTTCATGTTGAAAAGCTTTGTGTTGGGTTTTTTAAAATAAATTACCTTCGGGCTTTAACATTTTTATAATTTTTTGTTTTATATTTTCGCATAAATTGCGGTTTTAAGAAAAGTAAACTAAAAAAAATGTTGTGAAAGCTTTATTCATTTTGAAATGTTGAAAAGTCTTGCATTTTTTAAATTAAAATATTTTTGGTGGTTTATAACATTTCTGTAGTTTTTGTTTTTTATTTTTTTGGATAAAGTATATTTTAATTTAAAAAGGAAAAAAAGCTAAACAATTTTTGAGAAAATGTTTCACTGGCACTGACAAGATGTTTTAAATTGTGTAATCATTTTCTGATTTATTCAATGTTGAAAAATCTATTGGTATACAGATGAAAGATTCAGAGGTATTAGGTTGGTAGGTATAGTGGTTGTCGGTGGACACACCTAGGCCTGCTGTAGTCACATTGTGATACCACCAGGGTTGTCACCTCTCCTCACTCTCCTCACTCTGAATTGTCCTCATTGAACCAACCTGTGGCTTAACAAGGCTTGGTATTTTTATATTGGCTACTTCTGCCAAGTTATTCAGGAAACTTTTTCCTAAAATATTGAACCTTCTTCTATCCAGAGCTATTAACCCGCATAGCAAGTGTTCTATAGTCTCTTTTTCTTCAATGTCGTTACAACTTCTGCAATAGTCGTTATAGGGAGACTGGAAGCACCCTTGGCATGCCTGCCAATCGGACAATGCCCTGTTAGGACGGCGTGAAGATTTCTCATGTTCTTCCTGTTCAGTTTCAACAGTCGGTTTGTGCGGCCCATGTTCCATTCTGGTCACGTCATTCTACATTTTACGGCTGGGTCCATAGCCTGTTGGCAGCTCTGATAGGATGTTTGCCAATAAGCATCATACAAGTTACTAAAGGTATAAGTATGTTCGCTTTGTCTGGTTGGATCGGTAATGTGGTACCCAATCTCGCTGGGTCATCTGCTTTGCAGTTGCCGTCTATGTCTCTATGACCCGGCACCCAGAGTAGGTTTATTACAAAGTACTCTGGTAATTCTGTCAAAACGTCTTACTTCGAGTTAATATTAAGCGCCTTCCAGTTAATATGTATTAGGCGATTTTAAAGCTTTCAGGGCCGATTGGCTATCCGAAGATATGTTTATATCTCTTGCGGTGAGGGCACTTTTATTTAGGGCTAGCAGACCTTCCCTGATAGCCAGAATTTCAGCTTGAAATACACTGCAGTGATCCAGTAACCGGATTCTTCAGAATGAAGGCCTCCGCCTACTTCATCTTTTAGCTTGGAACCATCAGTATTGTCCATTACGCCATTGTTCCAATCTTCTCTCGTTGGGAAAGTTGCGGTAAAGGATGTGTTTAAATGCAACTCTACTGAGCTACAAAAGTCTGTCTTTTGATGTAGGAAGGGGTATTCGTATAGTTGGAAGTTTGAAGATTCTCTTAACCTAAGTGCCGATTTTGCCACCAGCTGTTTGCTGTAGGCGTCAATCGCCTCCGCGGGCGTAGTCCTTAGTGCCCCACCAGAGACTAGCACCCTTTTGAATACTTTCAAGGCGTTACTGTTGTTCTTTTATCAAGTGTTGTCCACCAAACTAATACACCGTATGTCATTATGGGCCTTACCACGGCTGTATAAAGCCAGTGTACTATTTTTGGGGTTAGACCCCATTTCGCCCCTACAGTTCCTTCACATATAAAGAATGCTGTGGCTGCTTCTTTTAGTCTATCATTAATCTTTTGATCTTTTGTTTCCACGAGAGCTTCCTATCTAATACTAGTCCCAGGTAGCTTGCCTCTTCCCCAATTCACAGTGTGATTCCCTCAAGGGTAGGGGGGTTTACAACAGGTGTCCTGTGTTTTCAGGGGCATTACGCCTTAAAAAACTCTAGTAGTAGGACCTCGATTTTACATAGCTGATATGCCTAGTAAAAAGAACCTGCCCCTAATTTTGCTAACGCGCTTAAGGATACTCTTTAAGAAACTGTAACTTGAAGGCACAATGCTGAAAATCTTTGTGAAAACTCTTGCTCAAATTCAAAGAAAGTTGCGACTTCAAGCAGCATAAGTCAGAACTATCTTATGAAAGTTAATAACATCCCAAGGACCTTCAATTACTGTTAATACCTGTAAGCCATCTGTAAGTGAGTAAAGATTTCGCAAAGAACAACAAGTATTGATAACATTTATAAAAAGTGTGAAAAGAAGCCCTCCAACGACATTTCATTAAAATACTCCTCTTCATAAAAATTCAATGCGTCAGTCTTAGCTTAGTCAAATGTTAACCTACTCACCAGTTTTATACTGCACTTCTAACCACTTTCGCCATTTATATTATTTTTTTTCATTCCTGACGTCGTTCTCTTTTAAAATAAATACTAAACTTCGGCATTAGTTTTTTTTTTGTTTAATTTTTTCCCGTTTTTGTTTAACATTTTTTCTACATGATTGTGACCGTGTGATCAATGATGTCGAAAACCGACACATCCTTCCGCTTGTTTTGTGCTAAAACACAGATAAACAGAGATAGAAAAATGCAAAAGTGACTCTTACGTAAGAAAGCGGAAGCACATAAGAGGAGCTACACGTGTATGTATTGGTATGAAAGTGTTTATGTCGTTATGTTATTTAAGCCCTGCAGGTAACTCCACTGCACTCGCCATGCGGCACCTCCAATGAATACCAAATAAGGAATATTTAACTTTTTTATTTTTTAAATAAATACAAGAAGCAGGCAGAAGACGGTTTTGCCTTTGGAATAATGAAAAAATTCGGTACTCCCTTTTCTTGCTTGATTTAAAAATTAGATCTTTATTCAATAGTTTTGCACTACGACTAATATTAATTAAAAGTGGTGATTTTTGGCTTGACTTAAATTATGGAGGAAACACTTCTCGAACCTGTTAAACAGTGATAGCTGCGCTTGTCACAGAGAATGTGAAGATCCCGATACTCCAGTCGTTGACGACGGAATTGTCGTTCCGCTACCCGATCACGGCGAGGTGAGAATAGCGATAACTCGACTAAAGACGGACTGCCGGCTGAGCTATTCAAACATGGCGGCGAGGAGATGGTAAGGTGCATGCATCAGTTTCTATGCAAAATATGGTCGCATGAAAGCATGCCAGCCGATTGGAACTTAAGTGATCTCTGCCCAATCCAGAAAAAGGGCGATGCTGCAATCTGTGCCAATTACCGTGGGATTAGTCTTATAAATATCGCCTATAAGGTTTTAGCGAGCGTATTGTGTGAAAAGCTGAAGCCCACCGTCAACCAACTGGTTGGACCTTATCAGTGTGGCTTCAGACCTGGACAGACTACCATCGACCAAATATTTACAATACGCCAAATCTTGGAAAAGCCCCACGAAGGATAATCGACACACACCATCTTTTCGTCGATTTCAAAGCTGCATTCGACAGTACGAAAAGGAGTTTCCTGTATGCCACGATGTTTGAATTTGGTATCCCCGCAAAACTAATACGGCTATGTAAGATGACGTTGCTCAACACCAGCAGCGCCGTCAGAATTGAGAAGGACCTCTTCGAGCCGTTTGATACCAAACGAAGTTTCAGACAGGGTGACTCGCTGTCGTGTGACTTCTTTAACCTGATGTTGGAGAGCATCGTACGAGCAGCAGAACTTAATCGCTCAGGCACAATATTTTATGGAGTATGTTAATGATATTGACGTGGTCGGCCTTAACAACCGCGCTGTTAGTTCTGCCCTCTCCAAACTGGATAGAGAATCAAAACTAATAGGTCTGGGGGTCAACGTGGGCAAAACGAAGTACCTCCTGTACAAACAGTCGGCGCACTCGCGTAACGGCACCCACGTCACTGTTCACAGTTATTATTTCGAGGTTGTAAAAGTCTTCGTAATCCAACGTAGAATCTCTCTTGCCAGGAAGTGCTTCTTTGGACTAAGTAGGCAACTGAGCAGTAAAGTCCTCTCTCGCCGAACAAAATTAACACTCTACAAGGTTCTTATCATGCCCGTCCTAACGTATGGCGCAGAAGCTTGGACGATGACAACATCCGAAGAAGCGACGCTTGGAGTGTTTGAGAGAAAGATTCTGCGTAAGATTTTTGGACCTTTGCACGTTGGCAACGGCGAATGTTGCAAGCGATGGAACGATGAGCTGTATGAGCTTTACGACGACATAGACATAGCGCTGCGAATAAAGATCCAGTGGCTACATTGGCTGGGTCATGTCGTCCGAATGGATACAAACGCTCCGGCTCTGAAAGTATTCGATGCGGTACCAGCTCGTGGTAGAAGAGGAAGAGGAAGGCCTCCCTTGCGTTGGAAAACTCAAGTGGAGAAGAACCTGGTTTCACTTGGTGTGTACAATTGGCGCCGGTTAGCACGAGAAAGAAATTACTGGCGCGCTTTGTTAAACTCGGCCAAAATCGCGTAAACGGTCAAAGCGCCAATTAAAATAAGTAAAAAGAAACATCCGATGATTTTGATTACAAAATAGCATTTTTCTTTGAATATTAAAATAATACCTCTCATTGGAAACCCCTTTTTATTTCTCAGAATACCATTTTTTTATTATTATTGTTTTTTATTATAAGTACTATATTTTTCAATGGATTTTTTTTTTATTAGCAGATATTTTTCCAGTTGCGGTCTCTAAATAAAGTATTGCCACAAAACAACTAAAAAATGATTAAAAATTCAGTTCCTCCGAACTGTTACTGTTCCTCAAAAAGTTATACAAGGTGGCGCAAAATTAATCACCCTATTGTAAGATTTATTATTTTTGCAAATGACGCCAGGCCAACCATATTTAACTCTTTCCGGCGCACTGAAAAAAATCGCTAAAAATTAAATACAAAAATTTTTTTATTTCATTTATTCGAGACATTTAATGAAGAAAATGTAAAAAAAAATTTTTATCCTTGCAGGATTTTGTACAAGGATGTGGTACGATTTTTATACCATCGCGCATAGAGTGCGAGGATTATTTATGAAACAAGTTTTTGTTTTGGTGAGCCAAAGTGGGACATTACGAGTACAACTTGCGCACATCCACTGAGTCCTTCTTTGGTGGCTTGTCGTGCTGCAGTACGCACATCTACATAAGGTTGTTCTGACTGGTTGGGGAGATAACAAGGATCGTAAGCTTGGATCTACATACGGTTTGTTTTTCTTTATGCGGACTCTAGCTTGCTTTTTATTTCTGGTTCCAAGAGTAGGTGGTGATCCTCTTTTCAGCATTACAGAAGAGTCGTTCAAATGCAAATTGCTTAAAATCCAGTCAAATCTTTTCACGGGCATTATTTTGGATATATAGCTATCGTTCAATTCTGGGCGAGATGACCAGTAATCTCGCTAACTGGCCTGATGCTTTATTCCCATCAAAAAGTTGATTCCAATAAATGCATATATTTCTGACACACTTGTTGGAATGTATGACTTACCAGATTGCTGGGCTTACAAATTAGTTTGGAATACTATATGCTCAACCACAGGTGGAGTTACAATTGAAGTGAAAATTGTGCCATCGTGTGATGGCATGCTTTCGATAACATCAGTAGGCCCCTGCATCTCGCCAGCAAATACTACTAACGGTCCCATAGAATTTTGCTTACTCCACTTGGGTGGCTCAAGCAGTTCACGGTTTCTTCTTAAATCAGCTAGAGGAACTTCATCATCGCTATCATAAAATCCCGTGAAATATGGGCTCTGCTAAACCCTAGTTCTTCCCTCTCACCAATTCCCACATCTTCATTGTCATCTTCAACGATGGCATCAAAGAGTTCCTGCAAGTTTTCTTCATCGAATACTTCAACTTCATCAACAATTGAATCGGTATCCGAAGGAATCTCTGCTAAATCAATTTCATCATCGAAAGCTTCCAATATTTTGCATATATCACCCTGCTTAAGTTTTTTAGCCATTGCCATTTACATACGTATATACCGCGCGGTGGTATACTTTTTGTACCAGGAACTTTAAACACTGTCCACACTAAGTCTATTGATTATTTTTATTCCATTGGCTGAGTAATTAATTCATAAATACTTTATTTTATTAAAATTGTAGGAAACCGATGCTTCACGTGCTTTTATTTACAAAATATGATAAATTCTGAGTAACACTTTAATACTTCAATATTCTACTCATTTTGCGCGTAAAAAACATATATATTTATCTCTTTCAAACACTTGTTATATTTTTTTTTTAGAAAATATAAGCTTAAATTTGCCTGTATAAGTGGTAAAAGAATTATACCAATGCGCATAAAATGCAGGAAAAACATTTAAATAAGTGGTATACATTTTATACCAGCGCCCCGGAAAGAGTTAACACTAGTGAACTACAGGGTAGGCCATTTAAAGCGGGCCCATTTGTTTCTGAAAAAAAACATTGAAAAAAACATTTTTTTTTGTGTTGATATGAAAAATCATTTATTTTGATTCAAGGAGATTTGTTCCAGCTAGTTTTTGAAAATGATATCCTTCAAATGTTTGCCTCTGGCCTTGATGGCCAAATGTGTCCTTTTTTCGGCGTTTTCCGTCGTTTTGGCCAATATTTCGGCCAGTATGGCGGCGATTTCGCGTCGGATATTGTTTTTAAGTTGAGTTAGAGTCCTTGGCTTGTTGATGTATACCTTGGATTTCAGATAACCCCACAAATAAAAGTCCGGTGGCGTCAAATCTGGTGATCTCGGTGGCCACGGAAAATCACCATTTTTCGAAATCAACCTTCCAGGGAACAATGGCTTCAAAAAATCGATTGTAGCGCGTGAAGTGTGGCATGTAGCCCCGTCCTGTTGCGAATTATGCGCCTGAGTGTTGTCCTGGCGATGCCTAATTCCTGAGAACGACGATAACTCGATGTTCGAGGGAGCCTCCTCAACACTGGCTCGTACAGCCTCGATATTTTCAGCAGAACGTCGTGTACGTTGTCTGGATGCGTGGCTGGTATTGCTGAGACTACCGTGGTTAATAAATTTTGCGTATAAACGCTGTAAAGTGCTTTTGGATGGCGCACTTTTAACTTTATTTTTTTTTTAAACGCACGTTGAGTTTTCACAATTGAGAAGTTATTTTGGATGTAAAGCTGAATTATTTCAGCGCGTTCTTTTGGAGTGTACTGCTCCATGGTAAAAATTGTCTTGGACTGACGCTTCCAACGCGCTATGTCATTAGTCGATCTGACGTTCCTGTCAAAAGTTATAGGGTTGCCCGATGGGCCCGCTTTAAATGGCCTACCCTGTAGTAACATAGTGAACTAGACAGTTTGAGTATAGAAACCGATAAGCAATAGAGCGCGCAAATGTCAAAAAAAGATTTCCATCACTGAAGATCATTTTTCTATTTTGTAAAATATATATTCAGAAACAAAATTCGTGGATTATTTTTGCGCCACCTTAAATATCTCGTAATGTTATATAACTTCACATATAACCAAAAATTTAGCATATGCAGTTTTAAGATTATTTTGAAAATCTGAAGTGGCCATTCTGAGTTCAGATTTGGTTTCAGCATTAAAATCTAGAGAAAAAGTATAGTTTGGTTATTGGTTGAAAGTTAAAAGGTTCGACTTTTTTTATGTTGGATGGTTTTACCGCTTAACAAGCTAAAAGCAATTTTTCAAAAAAAAATTATGATTAAATTTTTATCAGTTAAAAAACATCTTCAATGGGAAGTGCTGCTCCGATGGATATTTTTATACTACAATTTTCAACTTTAAACATAAAAAAAAAGATTTTTTTTATAACATTTCATAAATTATAGAGTTGTAAGAAAATTTGTGTGTATATTAAAAACATATACAAACTTTTTATTACAAAGCATCAAAAATTTATATCATTTTTTATTGGTTCAATAGATTCTTACCTAATTTTTTACAAAGGCGTTTTCTTAGAATGAGTTTTTAAAATTTTTCTATTATTGAAGAAAATATTGTACCAAAAAAATTTTGCAAAAAAAAAAAGAAAATAAATAAAAAGCAGAATTATAAAAATTCACTGAATGTTGGAGTTCACAGTTAATGAACTGTTGCTGTCCCTCTCGGATATCTCTTTTACCAGTTAAAGCTTTCACACAGGGATGCTATGCAAGTATATGTTTGTATATGTATATGTATATAGTAAATTTGTATGTAGTTGTATTATATTTATTTATCTCACATGACTTCGTCAGTCTCCTGATGATGCAAGGACGTACATTCCGGAACCTTTGATATAAACGAGTAAAAATGGAAAATTGCACTCAAACGAACGCTCGCAAAATGAAAGAAACAAAAAGGTTATAGGAAGAGTAAAGAAAGTGTAACAACAAAGAAGTAACAACAAAAAGCAGAGAAGGAGCTTGGTAAAATCAAGTTGGAATTTTGCGTTAACTTTTCTATGGGGTGTTTAAAGTTAGAGTTTCATTTTTTAAGCAGTATTCGATCTTGGAAGCAGTTCGATGACTGCACTTACGAAGGCGTTGAAAATATCTATAATTTTCTACACTTAGTTTCGTCGCCGCAGTCGAATTGTCATTGTCATTCGAAAAGCAAGGGTAAACTTTTAAAAGTATTGCTGCCACGAAACAGCTCTTCATAAAAACAGTCTGCTACTCGGAAGCGGTAAAAAACTGCAAGAACAACATCAACACCATAATTTGGAGGATGAGCTCGCCATACAAACATCTAACATAATATGTTGCTCGGAAAGCGTTTAAAAATAATTAAAATTCTCTAAGGAAATAGTGGATCTATGAAAACTTTCCCCCCATAATCATTCAACATTCGCAGTAAAAGAGTCAATCGGATGACTTCATGCCGCTCATTCAATTGAAAATATTTCTATTGTAAGGGAAAAAACCTTGCTGCCTACAACTCTTAATATATATATTTTTTTCATTTTCATGCTCTTCTCGTGAAACTCATTGTCCACATCGTAAATATAATATGATTTTTGCCACTGAAAAAAATGTTCTCTAAAATTCCTTTCAAAATAGTTTGTTTCACTGCTGTCAGCAAATTTTCGTCAGAGTGACTTCCCTTTTAAATTAAAAAAAAAGAAATGTTATGCGTAATCAGATCTGAACTATACCAGGGGCGGAAAGTTTCTGTTAACCACCTAAATTTCGGTGAATTTCATAGCTTCTGGTGCATCTTTCGAAAACCGAGCGCTAAGACCGAGTGCGTTGCTTTGCAGGAACAGTAATCCGTGCAACAACTTTTCACTACCCTTTTAAAAGGTGTTGAATAAAATAACTATGATTTGCTGAACTTAGCCCAGCCTCCGCAGTCGAATGAGTTTGCCATTCGGCAGGCAAAGGCAGACCTTCAAAGGAGTTTCTGCTATGAAAAAGTTCCTCATTAGCATTCAACTGCCCTTCGGAAGTGGCTGAAAACTGCAGGTCTCTTCATTTGTGGAAAAAAATCGAAACGCAAACTATAAATTGTAGAAGGAGCTCAGCTAAAAGCATATAAAAGTAAATAAAATTCACTACGAAAATGGTGGATCTGTGAAAAGCATCTTTCGTAATCATTCGACATTGCACGGGATGGAAAAGACTCGAGTTCGTTGACTTCGTTTCGGCCGTTCAATTGACTGATACTGCAATTGAGAATACTGCAACTGTAAGAAAAGATTCCCGTCTCTTTTCCCGAATCCTATTTGCGGACAACCTTTTTCCCAAAAATGCAAGGGCCGACAGTTAAAAAATAATAATACGTAAATAGCCAAAGGAATTTTATTAATATATGTATGTAACTCGTAGTATTAAAATGGAGTCCATCAAAAAGAAATATTGTGTGCCAAAAACATTAGATATGAGGAAACAGTGCCAGAATTTTTGTATTCTTCATATTGTACAACAATGGACCACAAGCTATTATAGACTTCTACCACATTCATCCAGATTGCCCCAAACTAAGTACAGCCATCATAATTTCGACATCCGCCTGTTCTTTTTGGAATTCTTTTAAAGCTGAATATAAGTCTGGATAATGCTTTCCCACAAGTAGACGAAAACGATTGTGCCATCCTTCACTTGCGTTATTTGTCTTGTGGTTTCCATTTCATGCAGACTTATACTGGTTCCATGTCGAAACTGGGAAAAAAACTTGGAACAATAAACAAACAAAACATTTCCACTACTACATTTAATGTGAATTCGGTAAACATAACTGCACTTAAAAGACCCTGTGGTATCATTTTTCATTGCATTCCTTCTTAATTTTATTTTAATATGTGCATGCAAAGCTTTTGTTTGAAAATTTTTACGTATCACAAGCAACAGAATGCCTGAAAGATTCAGCAATGCAAAAAAAAATTCAAAAATTATACTCGTAACAGTTTGAGCTCCAAATGAAGTGCTGCCTGGCACTAAAGGAAGCTGGTGTATCAGCTACCACTGTGGCTGCAGTGCAACAGTGCAAAACGGCACAGTGCTTCGGTGGCGTAACGGACATGTGTCCCTTCTGCCAACTGACTGCTGCCTTAGCTCACTCACAGCCTCTCTTCAGCTGAACTTGATTCCATTCATGTCCAGTTTCTTCCAGTTCAAATGCCTTCCTTTGTTGCGCTGTTGCCTAGCGCTGCTCTCTTGTTGTTGGCTGTCCGCTACCGGTCGTTACCGAAGTGTTACATGTTGTAATTGTGGCTGCTACTATTCACAGTTAAACGTTATTGCCATGCACATATACACATGCAAACACATACGTATGTGCTTATGTGTGATTCAGTTTGTTGTTGGCAAATCAATTTTTGTTGTAATAAAGCATGTCTGTTTTGCTCCGATGGGATTTGTTTTACATTAATTCCTTTCTTTGCATATCGACATCGAACTCTTTGGACGAGCGAATGCAATTAAAAAGTTACTTTTGTGTTAGTGCGCAAAATGAGAGGAATGAGTGGCATGAGAGAGAAGTTTTGGTGTTGGTTTTTAATTTTACTTCTTTCCCTTTGATGGACAATTTTGCTGGAGAGTTAAGTAAAATTGCTAGCTGAAATGAATTGATGGCTGCTGCAGTCCGAGGTTCTGTGCTAGTGGGGGTTTTGACTTCAATTGTCTGAAAAATTTCGCCTGCAGGATGCGCAGCGGAATGCTCCTAGGATAATAAGCGGTCACTCCCTAGAGGTACCTTCTTTAGACCTATAGTAAAACTTTCTAAATACAGTTTTTAGTTTAAGCATAAAAAAGAAGATACTTTAGCGAAGCTCGGTACATAAGTTATTCTCAAAAAATGGGCGGGCTGTATTAAAAGCTAACAACCTTTCCTAAAACAGATGTGAATTGATAAAAAATTTCAGAAAATCCCTGATTTCCACAGTGCTGAAATGCCTCGACTCATTAAAGAATTATCTAATTTACCATAATAGTCCCAAAGCCGCTTCTTCCTTCTTCCCCTCCGTTCGGTTTTTGTTTCTTCCCCCTCTGTCACAATGGGCGAATTCGATTCTTTGTCTAAGTGGGCTCTCACTTGTACAGCCATTTATCCTAACCTAACCTAACCACCGGCGACCGCCGTAGGCGTAGTCTACCACTTTAGGGTAAATCTTCGTCTGGATAGAGCAGGACAGTGACAAAATTCTCTCTCTCCCTTTTCTTCATCTAGACAGTTTCCGCAGAAGTCATGCGTCTGCGCACTCACTCTCTGAGCGCGGCTGTCGATTATGCAGACCCCGTTGTAACAGAAATTTGAATGCATTCAGCGATGAGAGTCGACGACAATTTCCAAGTGATTCTGCAAGTAAACTCTCGTCACACCATCTTTATTTCGTTGTTCTTATAATTCAAAAGTTAGTAGCTTAGACAACTCCTGCAAGAAGGAGATCAAATCTTCTTGGTGTGCAAGTAACATTTGTCCGCTCTGGTTTCCAGAACATTCAAACTTAGAGGAAAATAAACTGCTGATGAGCTTGCCAGGAAAGGGTCGACTGCATTGGTCTCAGAGATCTCCAACCCGGTCATCAGCATTCCCTTGACTGTTGTTTAAACGAAATTTGCCAATCTATTTTTCAAGAAAGCACAGAAAAGATGGAACTCCATTTCTGCATGTGCTGCTTCGAAAACCCTTTGACCCCAGTACAATAGACGGAGGACTCAAACAGTCCTGATGAATCCACGCCTTTCAATTTTCAAACACTTAGGTGTATTTGACAGTCATTGGATGGTCGGTACAAACACGGAAAAGCCTTGCTTACCATTTAACCCCCATTGCAAAAGCTGAGACAGAGACTGTTGAGAACTTTCTCTGTAAAAGTCCGGGTTTGGGAGCTAGACGGTTAAGGTCACTGGGTGCTCCTTTCTTCGAAAGCCTGATGCAGTACGCAGTGAAGGCGAAGCAGGGCTTCGTCCCAATAAACCTGCGTCAAAGCGAGAATATGTATAGTAGGGCGAAAACGGTGCAGCTCTACTAAAAGGTACTAAAGGTGTCATAAATGAAATGATTGATACGGCGTCTCATTAGTTTTGTGGGGATTCAGAAAGATTTGTAATAGACGATCATGAAGAAATACTGTCAATATTGATGGAGAAAGCTGAGATCTATCTACTTTTATTATAGTTTACTTTCTAAGAAAAAGATGTGCGTGTTTTTCCTTTTCATACAATCCTTCTAACATTAATAAGACGCAAGGACTCGTAAGACAAAAACTCTGCTCCTATTCACTCCTGCCAGTTTAAGGTAGAGATGAAAGAAAGTTCATTTCAGAGATAAAGGTTAAATTCAACTTAAAGAGCAAAACAATAAAAAATAAAAAGCGAAATCATTGGCGTTTCGGAAACGGGCACTGCCCTCAGTGAACTTAAAATTATATTTACAGTTACTCTACATCCCCCTCTACTCTACTTAAGTAGCACTTTTAACCATTTCAATATCCGATCTTGGCATGTTTTACATTTTTCAATTTCCATTAGTTTTCTGCTGTTGTACTTGGTTTTAAAAAAAAGTACATTCACTTTGCCTTCTTGTCACTTAGCAACCACAACAAAACAACGGCTGTCATAACACTGCCTCCCGCCGCGCACTTTACCCACTTCATTGCTGCATAGCAGAAGCAAATTGCCAATTAAGCGCGTAGTTCATGGTTTCTCGCCTTCGATTCACTTAACTCGCCTTTGCTTAATTTCCTGTTATGCGAAGAGCGGCAGCGCAAATGCGAGCATTAAGCCAGCATTTACACGCATACATACACACTTACTTAAATACACGCATACGCATCGTATAGATACATGCGCTTGCTTGATTGCGTCGAAATTATGCCAAGCACGCGATTTCTGCAAAAAAAAAATAAAAAAAAAACCTTGCAATAGTAAAAAAAGGGAAAATTTTAAATTGAATATGCAATTCTACCGAAAAAGATTTTATATGTACACTAGGGTGCATCACCAAAGGAAGTATAATAAAATTTATTACATTTCAAGACTTCTGGCAAAATATTTTAGAAAAATATTAAGATTTACTTGAACTGAACCTATTCAAAAACGATGCTAACGCTGTACTTCTTTCAGTTTGTATAATAATTTTATTGTTATGTAAACCTTTATAAAATAAAATAAATAAAAACACTTCCGAAAATCTATTTTTTTTTTTAGATTAAAAACTATCACCTCAAATGTCAGAAGAGTTTAAGCATAAAAGTTTGATCGACGGAATCAAAATAATGAAATTTCGTATGCCATTTTTGACATTTTTTGGAAGATGGATTTAAGAACTTGCGGAATGACTAAAGTAGTGAGAAAATGTTTAACATTTTTATGCTTAAATTCTCACTTGTACTAATTTTTTGGAAAAATGTTGCAATATAAATTTCTCTCTGAGAATCTGGTGTTTTAGTTTTAGTCATATTTTTCACGGCGTTGACCTCACGAGGAACCCGTTGTTGAACGAAAATATTTTGCTGGGAATCATGCAATGTACCAAATGTATGAAACTTAATTATTTTGAAAAAAAAAAAAAATTTTTTTATATGGAGAAGGAGCTCGGCCAAACACCAAAAAAGGGTGTAGCCCCAATTACTTATTTATTTTTAAGTTTTATATGAAGGACGAGGGAATCCAAAGGTATGCACCAGCACATGTTACATCACTCCCTGCTGGCGGAAATAACGTAAGCGATAATTTTTTAAACATTTTTTTGAGTGTTTAATTTATAGAAATATATTCTTTTAAAAAGGTACCGGGAATTGTTCAATAAAACACAAAATATTTCTTTAATCATCAAAATGTATTTCGTCTCCTTCAAAATAGGCTTCATTCGAAGCAATACACATAAAATTTTATATATATATATATAATTGGCGCTTACCCCCTTTTTTTGGTGTTTGGCCGAGCTCCTCCATCTATTTGTGGCGTGCGTTTCGATGTTGTTCCACAAATGGAGGGACCTACAGTTTCAAGCCGACTCCGAACGTCAAATATTTTTATAAGAAGCTTTTTCATGGCAGAAATGCACTCGGAGGTTTGCCATTGCCTGCCGAGGGGCGACCGCTATTAGAAAAAACTTTTTTTTAATTTTGGTATTTCACCGGGATTCGAGCCTACCTTCTCTCTGAATCCCGAATGGTAGTCACGCAACAACCCTTTCGGCTATGGCGGCCGCACAAAAAAGTATACCAATGATTAATTCAGTCATCAAAGCACCTTTTAAACGCGTTTGAAGAGATCTTCTTTAGCTCCTTCAGCGAATTCTCCCTAATGGCCTCCACCGACTTAAAGTGGCGTCGGAGTGGCAATTTAAGTTTTTCGGGAAAGGTTGTTCGACGACATTTGTCGAGTTATTGGTCAGAAAAGTGTTCACAATATGAGCCTTGTGAGACGGTGCGTTATAATGGTGTACGATCCATGAGTTTTCTTTCCACAAATTGGGCCGTTTACTATGCACATTCTCTTTCAAACGTCGCATAACCTCAAAATAATTTCCTTTATTTACCGTAGAACCATTTGGAATGAATTTCTAGTGCACAACACCATAATAATCACAGAAAACGAGTAGCCTGACTTTCACTTTCGACCGACTTTGGCGTGATTTTTTCGATTTCGACTCATGTGGATAGCGCCATTTAGCCGCCTGTTGACTGGTTTACATGTCAAACTCACGTCTCATCTCCTGTTATGATGCGCTGCAATTGGGTCCGTATTCTCTTGCTTAAGTATGTCTTCAGCCACCTTTTTCCGATGAATTTTTTGAATCAAATTCAACTCACTTGGAACGAGTATCTTTCCCACTCGATGGTGTAAAATGTTGCGATTGATTCGTGAGACACGCCAAGGTTTGGTGGTTTTCCAGCACCATTTCCTTGACTTTGTCGACGTTTTCAGCCGTTGATGGGCGACCAGATCGGGGCAAATCTTCCACGACTTCTCGGCCTTCTGCTAAATCCGCACACCCCTCGTAGACCCATGTTTTTGATAAAGCACGCTCGCCATAGGGTTTCGGCAATATTTTCAATGATTCGGCACACAAAATCTCGTTCAAAACACAAAATTTAAGATAAATTCTTTGTTCGATATTTTTATCCCGAGTGAGAATTGCACAGCACACCTGCGGTTGACTGATATAATTAAATGCCTAAGCTAATTGACAGATCGCGCTCAAACTCTGAGACACTATAGAGGACAGTTCTTTATTTTTTGTCGGGTTATTTTTACTATCGATTTTTTCTAAAATATGTTCGTTGACTACCTATTTATATTTCTGGACATATTATTTTGCATTACTTTCTGAGTTATATTTATCGATTTTCTGTTTCTATAAAATATGTATTTAAATGGTATTACGAATTTTTTCTGGAGTGGGCTCGTTGATCATTTATCCACTTTTATCGATTTATAGTACCTATTATATTTCAATACTTTATTTTTACTATCGATTATTTCTAGGTTATTTATCTGTTTGTGTGGAGTAATTATTATTTTTATATTTTGCTATCTTATGAGTTATTATTATTATATTATACACTTTTTTTACAATCTTTATATACATATCAAAATGAATGTTTGTCTGTATGTCATCGATGAACTCAAAAGCTACTGGACCGATTATTATAAAATTGGTATATATATGTATTTTTCCACGGAGAAGGTTCATAGAATGTAGTCATTGATGCCACTCGCCACCAGGTGGCGCTGTAGAGTAGCAACTTCTACCCCGTTCAACCGATTGTCACGAAAATCAGTATGACCATGTATTTTTACACAGAGGAGCCAAGTGTCTCAGTACGCGTGCTATATTAGCAGCCAAAAACATCGATGTTAATACCATCAACTTCACCATTCAGCATGAAATACCCAGCGAAACGACAACATATAAGTCCATCGATACTGTGGAGAATCAAGACGAGATTGTCAACTATACAGCTGAATTCTTGAATTGCATGCCGCCGCACGTTCTTACATTGAAAATTGGCGTACCCATCATTCTTCTTCGAAACATACCATAACTCCACCACGACTTTGCAACGGAACCAGACTCTCAGTCAAGAAAATGATGAACAATGTTATCGATGCAGCAATTTTGACTGGAAAATTCAAAGGTGAAGATGTACTGTTGCCACGTATCCCAATGATCCGACAGATATGCCCTTCGAATTCAAACGTTTACAGTTCCCAGTGCGACTCGCTTTCGCAATGACTATTAACAAAGCACAAGGACAATCGTTATACTATAAGTGTATGGATTAAACTTGGAGAATCCATGCTTCTCACATGGACAGCTCTATGTGGCTTTTGATGTATTCGTCTACGGACCAGATGGAAAAACAAGAAATATTGTGTATCCCACAGCACTTCAATAAACATCTAATTGAAACTAAATATTAGACATTACAATCACAATTTTTCGAAATAAACAAAATCAATAAAATGGTTTAGAATGAATTGAATATTTGTGTACTGATTTTTCTTTAAAGTTTTTTCTTAAATTTATTTTAGCTGTTGGCGTAGCAACGCGCGCCGGGTGCAGTTAGTTACCTATATTTTTCAATTTACCATTTTTGTCAATGTTATCGATTTTTGTTTTATTATTGACTCCTTAAATATTTATTTACTTTGATCGACTTTTTGTTTTATATTACCTTTCGAGTTATATTTATAATCGATTTTTTTCAATTACGAATTATTTAACCAAATTACATTTTTTTTTTAATTTATTACATTTATTATCTGCAGATTTTTTAATTTTATTCCCTCTTTTATAAGCCGAATACATCACTAACTAACGATTTATATCGCTTTTTAATTGGCTTAAGTTGCATGTAATTTTGCCTTATCGGTTCCCATTTTAGTTTTTTCAACAACCATTTTTCTATTTCGCAGCTCGACAGCTCTACATAATTGAAAATATTTATCTCCGGAAATCCTCAGCTGAACTACTAGTGACTCGTACTACCAATACTATTATATATTCTAAGCAAAATTATATTATTTAAGTAAAATAAATTATTTTCTAAGCTGTACGTCTGCATTTAATTTCAACCCGGGCTGACTGCAATGGTTGGGGTATCCAATGTTAAAAAACCAGAATAATTTTTTGACCTACAAAACCACTTTAAAAGATGCTTTTTTTAAGTGCATTCAACCATCTTTTGCCTACACGTAAGCTTACAGGAATACTACGAAACTGGGACTTCCAGTAAATTTTAAAACCGTCCCTCCTGCAAAAATTTGCTTTTGAGTGTTCCCGTTGTTTTCGCATCTATGGTTCGATACATTGTTTCGCGGTGCTGAAAATTCCAACGCACAAATGATAATCGCATGCGAGTGTGTGCGGGTATCATAACGCCGCTAAGGGTGTATATCCGCTCCATGAAAATTGGCTGCCAATGGCTGCATCAAGATAATACCAATAATGCTCTGCAATGCAGAAGGCGCCAAAGTGCAGGCACGCATGCCGGCACACATACACCCACATATGCCCTTGTAGCTGTGCAATGCCATTCCAATCGCCGGAGCACGTTCATAAACGCTTTCGCTTAACCAAACGCTTGGAATTTTGCTATGTTGCCTTTATTGCAGGAGCATTTAAAATACTTTCCGCTCGTTTTGAACATTGCATCAGAACGCATCCTTTGCGGGGGGCTGTAACTTAACGAGCACCAAGGAAAGTGTTAAATGCATTTCCATGTCGGGCTTTTTATTGAAAATTGTTCAGGTCTTATTTTTTAATTTTTTTTTTACATTGCTTTTTTGTGCGCTGCGTGCGCTTGCATTTGATTTTTCAATTGTTATTACAGCGCAAGCACCACCGCGCTTCATCGTGTAGATTTTGGTGTGTGAAGAACGTCTTGAGAAGTCGTTTATGCGGGATATTGCAAATTGCTCCATTCAATGAGGGCATACAATTTGTGGTATCGATTATGTTATCCATGCAAAGTAAATGAAATGATGGGGACGTCATGTACGCAGAAATGGGTCATTGTGGCTTAAGTAAGGAAAATGATTTTGGTAGTTAACTCTAATTTGAATTAAGTGAAAGGCAGCAACTATGCGTTATTAGGCAGGAAATATTTTTGTTTTTGAATTTAGAAATTTTCTTTCTAGAAACTTTTAAAAATGTCCAACACTTACTCGTATAACAATAATTGGTAAATGTTGAACAATGGCTGCTCTAAGGCCAACTTTCTTGGCCCGAAGCCCGTTCTGCCATTCCCGTCTGCAGCCGGGTTACACTAACCTACAAGCGAGCTTTGCAGCCTGGGAGAGGCTGCAGATGGACCAAACTGATGTTACCTGTCATGTCCGACCGACTATCGCAGTTCCCCCAATCATTAAGCAGAAACGACTGCAGGCAGCTGGTTGGACTGTTGACGGGCCACTTTCTATGGGCAAAGCACATGAAAAAGGTGGGCACCTCAGACAATGCACTCTACCCAGCATGTGGAGAGGAGGATGTGACGGTGCACCACTTTCTGTGTGTCTGCCCCGCCTTCACTCGAATCTGGCTTGATGTCTTTGTCACTGATGTGTTAAGAAGCGACCACCTTGGATCCTTGATACCACAAGATTTACTTAGATTTCTTCGGAGGTCGTGTAGGGTTAAAGAAAATTCAAAAGGGAATCCGAGTGCAGTACCATGGGCTTAATTGTGTCTGAGTGCTGTACTGGGCGGAAGAAGTCACTTTAACAGAAGTAATTCTTTTGTTAATGATTGCATTGAAAAATGCCCAAAACAACTGTGAGTCTACTCTAAAAACAAAAACAAAAAAAAAAAGAACAAAGGCTGCTAGTTGCCTATAGTGAGTCACATCTCACGACGTATATATTGGGCTTATAATTTAAAGCAGTTTAAAATTTCAAAAGAAGTTTCTTGACAGTTTTGTGTTTGATGAATCAAAATTTGAGTAAAAGAGGAATTTCGATCAATTTTTTAGGAATTTCGATCAATTTTTTAGACCATCTCCACCACCTAGTGTTTGCAGTGCAGCTTTATAAAACATCTACACGAGTAGCGAATCATGGGTTTATTTATACAACCCGAAAACAAAAACCAATCGACTGTCTGAATCTTTCAAGTTGAGCCAAATCCAACAAAAGTGGTTCTCTCCCAAAGCAAGTCAGTGCCCGTTTTTTTCAGTATTAATAGCCATTTGGCTACAGTGCCAGTTGAGCAATTTAAAACGGTCAATTCTGAATAGTAAACTACCATTTGTTTGCCACAAATATTTGATTAAATTTGTAAAAATAACAAAAAGTGTATAATCAATCTTCACCAAGTCAATGCGAAATCTCACGCATCCGGGATGACACAAGGATTTTTGACCGATCAAAACCACAAATGATGGACCACCCGAAGTACAGAACTGAGTTCTTACTCAATAATTTATTTTTGTTCTCTCCAGAACAGAGAAGTTGAAACGGGCAGCCAAGAAACAAAATTAAGGGTAATGAATTTAGATATATCGGATTTTAAATTGAAATAAAACAACGAAAACTCGAATGTATTGGGGAATTTTTATTATTTTTGTATAGAACCATTCATGACATTTATTTTTATTCGATAGTGCCTGTCAAATGATGGCCGTTATTCGGCCATACGAAACACAAATGTTGATTTACTCGATGGAGAACTTCGGTATCTCGTGAATAACTTTAGTAATGTTCGCTTCCAATTCCTCAATCGAACTTTTGAAGGAGTTCAGTAATCAGTGGTGATAATTAAGTCGCGTACAAGAGCAACGGCCGAAACGAATGGGGGTCAAATGGCGTACAGCTAGTTCATGAAATCGCCGAGCTCGTATTAACTGCCAAGAAGGTTTTGCATCAGATCAAAGTCCTCACTGAAAGTTCTACTGTCAGCAGCGGCCCAAATTGAAGCAGAAAATTTACCAAAAGTGACTCTCATATTTCCTTAACGAAGCTAAAAGAGCATGAACAGAAAGTTCTACTGTATCCACCATTACATCCCGACTTGGAAAAAGCGAATATTATCATAAGAAGCATTTACAAATCGTTTCTTGTGGTACAAAACTGATCGGAAGAGAAGCTTGTGGAAATTAGATATTCAAGTCATCACCATCATCATCATCTTTGGCACTACGGCCCTTTATCAGCTTGGACCTGCTGCACGTGGGACCTCCGTACAGCTCGATCGTCTGCGACTTCATTCCGATTTCTTATATATACATATATAAGGCGCGTACACCCTTTTTGGGTGTTAGGCAGAGCTCCTCCTCCTATTTGTGGTGTGCGTCTTAATGTTGCTCCACAAATGGTGGGACCTACAGTTTCAAGCCGACTCCAAACGGCAGATATTTTTATGAGGAGCTATTTTATGGCAGAAATACCCTCAGAGGTTTGCCATTGCCTGCCGAGGGGCAACCGCTATTAGAAAAATTGTTTTCTTATTTTTGGTGTTTCACCGAGAATCGAAACTACTGGTCTCTGTAATTTCGAATCATAGTCACGCACCAACCCATTCGGCCATGGCGCCCGTTTCCGATTTCTTATGCCAAGTTTATTGATGACCTCCTCTAGTCCGTCGGCTCATCTTCTTCTCGGTATTCCTCTTGCTCTAGTGTTGAACGGTCTGAATTTTAAATTTTTCTTCAGCGCCCTCGTGCAGTCCATTCTTTTTATATGACCCAGCCATCTTAATTGGTGCGCTTTGACGAAACGTATAACATTTTCGCCATTTATAAGCTAGTCTAGCTCGACGTTCTGCCTTATACGCCACTCATCTATGGCACAGCTAGTCAAGTAGCTTACCAAAGTCGAGAAGAACTTCCCTCCTCAGCGGCACAATTATTGAACTGCTTTAAAAGTGTAAAAAATGCTTCAAATGGCTCATATCTGATTTAAACCAAATGAAATTTTAACCACTGAAAAAACGGCAACCATGCCTTAAATCATTTCGCTTATTCAATTTCAATAAATTTTTCTAATCATCACTTATCTTTCGTCCTTTATAAACTACCAAAATTTGCTACTCTTTGGCTCTCAAATCCAATCTAATCCACAGCTACTACCCAAGTAATTTGTTTCTAATTGCCGAAGGTCTTTATCATGTCATTAAACTTACACACACGATTACAAATATAGAAAGGAAATCATTTGCTTGTTTAACTTTCTCACAACATGAGCAAGCACTGTAGCAGTTCTCTGCACTTGTGTTTTAGATAATTTATACTCGCTTTGAGTAAACGCAGTGAGCATCAACTCACTTTAAGTTACTGAAAATCAGAAATGTAAGGCGATTATGATGTTTGTAGACATTGTAATGTTAGCCTCAAAATCATACGCTTAAATACAATACTACATACATACATACAACATTGTATTTAAGTATTACAAATTGTGTGAACGCATATACAGGGTGGTCTTAATGCAAGTTTTAACTCATGAAATATTTTGGTACTAACACTTTTTGCATTCATTTCGAATAAAACACCCATTTGTAGTGCTACAGGAAACAGCATTTCTTACGCTGGTTAAAGCTACAATTTCCCACAATTTGCGAAAAGAATTTAAGAGCTAAGCTTGAAAAGACTTCTCCCCTCATGATGATGCGCTATGCTACACAGCCCTTAACACAATGATGGATAGGCAAAAGGCAATGAGTAAGATTTCCAACTGATCCTTTTACTGAAGAAATATGGTTACTTTGTAATTACATCTATACTGATGTTAGTAACGGGTGATCAATCATGAGGTGCTTTTTTCAATAGTTAAAAAAAAAACAAAAATGTAAATTATGTTCAAAACCGTTATTTATCATTTGAAAGGACATTCTTTGACATTTACTTTTTGAATATGACTTTATTCAAATGTTGGCCGCAACTACGCTTAAGGTGGTCCATTCTGAAGGTCCAATTTTCAATCACTCGTTCGAGCATTTCGACTGGTATGTCGTGAATAACACGCGTAATGTTGGCTTCCAGAGCTTCAATCGTAGCTGGTTTATCAGCATAGACCTTGGACTTCACGAATCCCCAAAGAAAAAAGTCCAAAGGTGTGATATCACAAGATCTTGGTGGCCAACTCACAGGTCCTAAACGTGAAATCAGCTGCTCTCCGAAATGACTTCTCAATAAAGTCATTGTTTCACGAGCTGTATGGCAAGTGGCTCCGTCTTGTTGAAACCAAATGTCGTAGAGATCATTAGATTCAATTTCAGGTAGCAAAAAGTCCGATATCATGGTACGGTAGCGAGCACCATTCACGGTTACGTTGCGGCCATCATCATTTTTGAAAAAATATGGACCGATGATTCCACCAGCCCATAAACCACACCAGACCGTTGTTTTCTATGGGTGTAAAGGTAGCCCTTGAACCTGTTCTGGTTGCTCTTCATCCCAAATACGGCAATTTTGCTTATTGACGTAACTATTGAGCCAGAAATGCGCTGAACAAAATTTTGCTCGAAAACAGCGGATCTTCTTCAATCTTTTCAAGAGCCCAATCAGCAAAACGGTGACGTGCAGGAAGGTCATTTGGCTTTAGTTCTTGTACGAGCTGTATTTTGTATGCTTTTAAATGAAGATCCTTCCGTAAAATTGACCAAGTTGTTCCATACGACAGTCCAAGTTGCTGAGAACGGTGCCGAATCGATTCATCGCGGTTTTCACATACACTCTCTGCTACTACCGCTATATTCTCAATGCTTCTTGCTGGACGTGGTCTATTCGGTCGAGAATTATCCACCAATGAATATTCGGATTCAAATTTGTTGATGGTATGTCGAATAGTGTTTAAGGCAGGCCGATTATGTTGACCATAATGCGGTCTAAGCGCACGAAAAACATTTGTCACAGAACGCTGATTTTCATAATACAGTTGAACAATTTGTAGACGTTGTTGCGGTGTGAGTCTTTCCATGATGAAATGCCAAACGCTGTTCAACAAATCCACGATGACAGTTTGCCACAACTCGCGCGCGATCTGTAAAAAAAACGCAAATGAAAAAAACTCCTCTTAATTGATCACCCGTTATAAGGATGTTCCTCACATTGAACCTTCTGCGCAGAAGATCCTATTGGAGGCCAATTTTTAATGAAGAGCAACTGCTATTCTTCACCTTTGCGGACCTTCTGTGCGCACCGTTTTTGTTTGTCCACAGTTTGCAATTGAAAGAAACGACTTGAATATTAATACTAGATTTACGAGTATTCATTATAAACTTTTTTTTTTTACTTATGTGAGCTAATTTGACTCATAAAATAAAATTGAAGCTTTTTGCAAAAAACAAATTCCTCATCGATTACAAGGTTTGTGTAAGGTTTGTAACAAGCCTGACTATTTTCAATAAATTTATCCCATATTTGTCAGTTTTCATTATTTCAGTGCGTCCACTTTGTAGACCACATAGTCCATTCCAGACTCTAAGTGCTTCAAGCTCGTTGCCGGATTTTATATACGCCCTTATGCCTGCGCCTACAATCAATTTGAAAGCACTACTGAACTGCAAAGCTGATGAACTCGCAAGAGCTGGAGCTGCGCAATCAAATATTAGTATCTTACCCACAATCCACATTCCGCTCTCAACATGTAAAATGCTCATCGATCGAGAATTTCCCAGCATTGCTTATCGGAGGTGGCGAGTGGAAACTACTTGCGTTACGACCAGACAAATCTGGCCATTCTACAATCTGAAACAGACAAAAACCCTTATAAGTCTTTCGAAACACGAACTAAGGCATATAACATCTCTTATCACCGGCCACTGCCTTTTGGGCACTCACGCACGTCGGCTCGGGGTTCCTCAAAACGACCTGTGCAGATACTGCGAGGACGAAGATGAGGAAGTATCGAGCAGACATTTGCTGTGCAGTTGTCCGGGTCTAGCCAGAAGTCGACTCGCTCTTCTAGGCTCTCCAACAATTGACAATCTTTCAATACTCTCGGACCTGAAAATCGAATCTCTCATCAAATTCTCGAAACGAATTAATATCTTTGACCAAAATCTACAATAAAAATCTCGGTTAGGTGGGGAAATCATGTAACATAATGAGCTCTAGGGCAACACAACGAACCCAACTTGCGCTCTATGTGGCACTCCGATGCGGGGTCACCCTTAAACCAACCAACCAACTACTAAATCAAGCCCAATATGTATTTCTAGTATAGGCAATTGGACTCGAGACCTCTTTGAATACGGTACAACCCGGTAATCTACCTACCATCTCTACCTTCGTTTATTACTTTCCATAAAGCTCCATCAGCAGCTTTCTCGGTGGAAATTCCTACAACTATCTAATGAAGATTATCTCCTTTACTACCATTTCACTTTCGTTGTCAAATAGTTCCATATCAATTGCATCCGATTCATTATCTGATTGGTCTTCCCATATTTTGCTAGCAACACTACGTAATTAATAAAAAAATTGTATAGTTTGGATTAATTTGATGTAAAATATATATCATACCTCTTTCAAATAAATATTGGAACTACCTTAGAGGAACAAAGTTTTGTTGCAAAAAATTTGTTTTATAAAATTATATTATTTCAGCAAAAAGTTCTGAAAAAAGGAATGATGAAAGAGTTGGGTAAATACGACACGCTTTGACACCAACTAAGTAATAAATTGACCAGATTGATCAGAAATGTTGAAGCAGCAGCTTTCTTCATGCTTTCTGCTATTTGCCATTTTCACCTTAAGAATTAAGTGGCAACGCCATACCCAAATAATTTTACTGAAGTTTTTGCTTTTTTTGGACACACATCGTTATGATACTCTTATCCTCACCTCTTATTCAATTTTGCCATTAATTTTAATTTTTTCTTTAAAACTAGATGGTAACGCTGTTTAAAAATATTATGGGGTTAAAGTTTTATTTAATTTTACATTTATATATTGTGCATATGTTTATACATATTTTTTAGTTAGTATTTATTTTTTTGATTTCCAAATAAATAGGTGGCAACACCGGCTAAATCATTTTTTAACGCTTGTTTCATTAAATACATTTACTCATTATTCTCAAATAAGCTATGATATAAGTTGCTCCTTAACAATAAAAATCATGTGGCAATGCCGAAAAAAAAATTTTTTTTAAAGCTTGTTTAAATAGCTTTCATCTTCACCAACTTCCAAAAGCGGTTGAAACAAGTCTCATTGAGCTTAAATAAATTAGTATTAAAATAAACAACAACAAACATCTTTTTTTTAGGTCACCAACCCTGTATTAATAGTGGAAATATGTATGCTCTCTAACAAAATCAAAATAAGAAATTTTTTTATATTCTTTTATTTATAAGAAACATGCATTTGCACCACCTTTTAAACGCGTATACTGTATGGTGACGTATCCTGTATCCGAAGTAAATGAGTTTGTAAAACTACAGAGATGCATAAATGTATGTTAAATTTGCTCCTT
Source organism: Anastrepha fraterculus (assembly GCA_037575425.1). NCBI lineage: Eukaryota > Metazoa > Arthropoda > Insecta > Diptera > Tephritidae > Anastrepha > Anastrepha fraterculus. The sequence goes on along the minus strand of JAYXIM010046749.1, from coordinate 125,068 downwards.
TGAGGCGGAAAAGCATTCGCAACTTTTGCAGTCCTTCCTGCTCGAATATTCCCCTCTCCAGCATTTCGTTGCATCAACAAATTTCAACAAATCGCATTGAGATTAAAGTTTTGTACATTTCACCGCTTCACTGCACTTTACTATAGTATCGCATTTACACTTGTTTTGCTGCTGCTTGTAGACAATATGAACACATATATAACAAACACACGCACACATACATGCACATTTAGGTATCTGTATATATGTATGTCCATTCGTGTACTAACTATTGATCTACTACGAGTACATTACAGTCTACCTATGCAATAAATTTATTTTCGATTTTCTCCTGTTGGCCTCTTGTAATTTCTGAGGAAATGTGTGTCCCGGCAAATTCATTAGCACTGCATTTCCAGCAACAATGTGCAATGCTGTATTTGTGCATGCAACATTTTTCAATTAACAACAGCAAGCAAAACAACTCAAAAACATGCACATCATTAGCAACAACAATAACAACAAATACAATATTTTGTTGTTGAAGGAGTTTATCAACTTTGTACGACATCAACATCATCATCGTCAGCAGCGGCAGCAGTTGCAGCAGTGTCATTACAATCATCAATGTCGGTTTATTGTCATCATCGTCATCGTCGCTAAGGACGAACTCTGGCACTTCAATCAAATACGAAGTGAAAACTCTGAAGTTTTAAGTTATTTCGTCGGTTGTGGTAAGTTGCTAGGAGTTTGATTTTGTGTCATGAAGAGCAGTTTTAAAAGTTGCTGATCGGTTGGCATCGCAATTTTCAGCTGGAATTCTTTAAAATACCAGGTGGTGCAAAGAGTATCGCACTACTTGAAAATACTAAAACTGTGGCAACTGGTGGTTAATATAGCATCTATAACAACAACAACTGCTACGTATTGTATCTTTGTTTTAAGCTTTGGCCTACAAAGTAATCAGCAACACACACATCGACAAAAATTAATCAGGTGACAGAAGATATTCTAAGCGAGTATCCATACGGATTTAGAATCAGTAGATAAATAACAGATCAATGCATGATTAGTTTTCAACTTTGTTATCAACTGCATTTACCCTGGTGGGACTATAGTATAATATTTTCTCAAGGAGCGTTCAGATCTGTAGCTATGCTGACAATGTTGCTAAAATGCCCATGATTGTTGGCACTGCTTTAAATCTAATTAACAAAGCAAAGTTAGTTGGTCTAGAGGTCAATACAAAAAAACCAAAAACTTTATTAGATCATAAAGCAATGGTCACTACGGTAATTTGAAAGTCGAGCCCGACATATTTAAAACAGTTGAAACCTTTAAGTACCTAATAGTAAAATGAAGTAGGTCAGCACATCCCCTTATATAATACTTGAGGCTGTAGGTGAAAGTAATTAGGCACCACTGGCATGGGGGGATCGGCCACCCAAAGTTAGTGGGGGTCGGCCATACATTTGGACTCGATTGGAGCACTCTAAATGGGTCAAAGTGGGATTTTTCGTTCAACCCAAATTGGTGGACATCAGAATTCGTTTTAGATGTATGGTTCCTTCGGCAAAGTTTCTTATTTTGATCCCTAGAATACGATTTTCACAGAGCAATGAGCGATATTTAAATTGACCCGCCCTAGTGACTACCATTCGGAATTCGGAGAGAGCGCAGGCTGGAATCTCGGTGAAACACCAAAATTAAGCAAACGTTTTTTTTTTGATATATTATATATATATATAGCTTTGAAATTAAGATTTGAGAAGAATTTCTGGTCATGTACGAGAACCTGATAGGTCTTACAGGAAACGTAGGAATGAAATCGAAGAACTTATAGGTGGAAAAAACATAGTACACTTTGTGAAGGCGCAACATCTTCAATGGCTAGGACCCGTACTCCATTCCACAAAGAATTGCAAAGAAGGCTTTAACTTTTGCTTTTTGAGCAGCAGAAAGCGCGGGCGGAGTATGCGGGCAGATGGTGTGGAAGACAACTTGCGTAGCACATGCATGAATGCACAAAGAAGCCATGCAATGAACTGAGACCTATGGAGCGCAATAGTAAAGCAAGTATTGATTTAGCCCACGTTGTAATTTCTATCAAGATAATTACTATGATGACATGTAACATTCAATAGGTGTCAGTTAACAAATTTATCATCTCTCAAAATGGAGAGGGGTACTCTGCCAGAGCGTAAAATAATTAGTTGATATGTTTCAGCGAGTTTCTTTTACTTTATTTTAAGTACGCCGTGTCTATGAGTGTTTATGAGCTTTTGGCTTAACATTTCAGCGCTGCATCACCTGAATCGCTTATGCAATATCAAACTAGAAGTACCTGCGTTGTCTGCATTGCATCAAGCGCTCCTTAAAAGAGCTACTCCTTTCAATAAATTTGGCGCCTACTGCTAAGAGATTCCAAAAAAAGTAGTTAGGAGCAAGCAAATCTACTTCTAAGATCCTGAAAAATGTAAGGTACTAGTCTGGTCACATTCTCATTTTTTATAGATAATTTTTAGGAATTTTTGTTCAAAGAAAATAAAATACGATCGTTTTGATTTTATAGTATGTGGTTATTGACATCAAATAGTATACAAAAACATGTTTTTTTGACATATATTTTTCTAGAAGTGTTTCGTTGCTTTTTAGCTCTAACTTTCCATACTACAGTCTGATTTATACCCGAAAAACATAACTTTTTGTTCAAAAGTCGGCCATTCTGTTATTTTTTAAAAAATGTTCCCATTGTAGCACCTGCCAGAATGACAAGCCTAAAGAAGAATAATCAGTGTAACTTTTTCCCTTCAGATGTCCTGAAGAGCCAAAATCTTGTTGACAAGCCACCTATTTTTGTTTTAAGACAATAACTTTGGTGCCACTATATAATCAAAACGATCGCATTTTATTTTCTTAAAAAGACAATTCCTACAAAATATCAATATAAAATGAGTATTTGACCTTAATTACTAACACAGGTGGCTGTACTAGAAACATAAATGCATATAAAGAAAGAGTACAAAGTGTTGCGTATATAATGAAGATGGTAACTAAAGGGTGGTTAAGTTTCAAGGGCCGGTGTTGATTTTGAATAAAATGCAATTTTTTTAGGAAATTATTTTTTTTAGGAATTCTTTTTATTATGATAATATCGGTACGACTCAATTACGTGTGGAACAAAATATCGGCCAAATGGCCACCGCGGTCTCGGCGGTACACCTCCATCCAATGGTCCAAATTTTCGATGACGCTGAGGCATAATTAAGGGTCTATGCCTTTAATGTGCCAAATTATCTCATCCTTATGCTCTTGAATTGTTACTGGCTTATCGACGTACACCTTTTCTTTCAAATAACCCCAAAGAAAGAAGTCCAACGGTGTCAAACCACATGATCTTCACGGCAAATTGACATCGCCGCGACGTGAGATTATTCGGCCATCTAATTTTTCGCGCAAAAGAGCCATTGTTTCGTTAGCTGCGTGACAAGTGGCACCGTCCTGTTGAAACCACATATCGTCCACATCCATATCTTCCAATTCGAGCCATAAAAAGTTCGTTATCATCTCACGATAGCGAACACTATTCACAGTAACTGCCTGATCGGCCTCAGTTTGGAAAAAATACGGCCCAGTGATGCCGCCGGCCCATAAACCGCACCAAACAGTCTCTCTTTGTGGGTGCATTGGTTTTTCGGCAATCACTCTTGGATTATCATTCGCCCAAATGCGGCAATTCTGCTTATTGACGAATCCACTGAGGTGAAAATGTGCCTCATCACTGAAGATGAAGTGCGCGATATGCATTTTGATTTGAACGCCCGTTTTCCTAATAAGCCTGAATAACTTTAACGCATTGCTCGATTATGTGTCTTTCCATGATTCAAATTGAGTTAGTCTGAAATTAAAAAAATTTAAAGGAAATGCAGAAAAAGCTTGACGTTTATGTGTGGTTTATATTTAACATCGGCCTTTGAAATTTAACCATCCTTTATAAATGCATTGTTCGTCTTGTTGAGGCGGTTGAGTACTTGTACTAAGTAGTATTAATTAGTGTGATGTCCTTGTTTCTTTTGTTTTGAGTCAAATCGAAATCAAATTTCGCGAAATCCAGAAATAATAGAAAATTGTTTATCTCTATCTCCGTGATTTCATTAATTTGCTCTAGAAAAGGTTTAAAGAATGAGCGAAGTCTTGTGAAAAAGACTTTCTTTCACACCCCCCGCTTGGCAGTTTCTGCAGATGGGATTGACAGGAAGGTTGAGTCTGGCTGCATGATCCCCTACCTTCCAGTGACCTGTAAGGGGTGCATTAATACATGACATGTGCGAGCGAAAGCATTCTAGCAGGTAGTTCGTAGTCTGGGTGTTGTACAACGTCAGTGAACCGTTAGTGTAGATTTCGATATGAAATCTACCAATCACTTTCTCTTTCCTCCATTCGGCTCTCGGTGAAAAATGTACCGTAAAATCTTCCTTGAAGTTGAGGTCGGCGATTTTGAAGTCTGATTTTTTTTTTGAGACAAGTGAGTATTGTTTGTATTCTATCGTAGTTACAACTTCATGAAGATCTGTAGATTTTCCTTTGAAATAAGCATGTTGGAATGTGGAAATAGTAGTATTTGTGATATTCTCTCTAAGATATGCATCGAGCAATCGTTCAAGAGTTTGGAAGATAAAAGAGAATATACTAATGGGTCTGCAGTCTTTCGCTGTATCATGACCGCGTCTACCAGCCTTGAGGATAAGAGTCACCTTAACACTTCTTCAGTTTTTTGGAGTATGCCCTAGCATAAGATTTTTTTTGGAAAAGATCTCTGGCCATGGAATCTGCGCTTCTCGAGTATTCCTTAGGGAATGTTGTTCTACTTAGAATATCGAGTATATAAGAAATAAACTGAAAAATTAAAAAAAAAAGTAGTTTTGAGATTTATTCAATATTGAAACTATTGGTATAGAGTTTGTGAAGGGAAGATGTTTGCTGCTTTTCAACATTAAAACATTTTTTTTTCTACAAACATAATTTCTAATAAAAATTTTTGGAAAAAAAATTATATATTATATTTTAGTTCAAAATTTTCGGAAAAAACTTTTTTTTTGGAAATTTTTCAATAACTTCCCACCTTACATTTTGTTCTTATTTTTTTTTAAATAGCTGAAATTATGCTGAAACTTGCAGTGATTACTGAGCTCAGTCTCACCGGAAGTAATTTTCAGAAAAGAAGAAAAATTTTTTTTAGAAATAAGAAAAACTGTAATAGTTTTTCCAAAAAATATTCCAAATAGGATAAATTATACTTAAAAAAAATGATTTACAAAAATTATTTTCGAAAAAAATTTGTTTTTTGTTTAAAAACTTGTGTTTGTTTGTTAAAAATTTTTTTGGCTGGGATGCGCTATTAGGCAATTTTTGGCAAACTATAATGTCTTTATTAATGAAACTTTGTGGAGATGTTAGTGAGGTCTTAAGGAACACTCTTGATAACTCCAAATTATTCGGGAACTAATAATTTCGTAATTGTTTGCCTTCAAAATGCTTTCGGGAACTTCACTATAATTGGATCATTACACTATATATTTTTTAACACTTCACTAAAATTCACAAATATACACTCACACGCGAGTTTTTACTTATTTTTATCCTTATATTCGAATTACTTTTATTAAAATTAGATGCAATTGCTTTTATCCATACAATCACTTATTTCACCAATTTTAAACGGAAATAAGAAGAATATTGGAATGATAACAGTATGGTGTTGCCGGATGCCTGCAAATGAAAACAAAAATTTGAACAGACATTAAGTATTTGAGTTTAGGGGTTATGATGGGGATGGGGGATTATTGTGGCTCCTTATTAGATACACGCATATGACGTTTTAATTTTGTGTTCAATGGTTTTAGCACGAAAAGGAGTTCCATGCAAAAATACTGAGGATTGCGTAGCCGGAGTTGGACTGATGAGGGCTCTGTTTTTGAAAGAAAACGAGATTTTTAATAAAGGCAACTACCCTATTTGTTTTGCAGACATGATAATCAAATTTTTGTGGAAAAAATCTATTTATAAAAGGCATGAGAACCCGTTTGTAAAACTGATCGAAGCAATACAATACACTTATAAACCATAATTTTTGGCTTTTAATTACTTTAATATTTTTTGTGATACGCTAAATATCATTGTTTTTAAGTTTCGATGAGTTGAATGTTTTTATTTTCAAAAATATTTCTCAATTTTAAATTACAGCAAAAAATACTGCAATTTAACAATCAACCCTCCACTGAACATCTGCATACGAACTTAGTTTTTTGTTCAAGTGTATGGCAACACCAACTTTTCGCTAAATTACAGAAGTTTAACTTTAAACTACTTAAAAAGAGGTTGTCTGTAAAGTCGGTTTACTGACGATAGTTTAACGTGACAACGTCATAAGAAAATATTGATGGAATGGTTGCAATTTTCAAAAGAAAATTCTAATTTTATTTGTTTGATAGATATTTTGTATGGACATAGAAAAGGAGGTAAATGGAATCGCAATGGAATTGATCAAGTTACATTTGCACAAACGTGAAAAATGACGAAACACTTATCAAATTCATGAAAGATATCTTCAATTTCGATTGTGCATCATTCCCGAATGCGGGGGCCGATTGGGCTCTTTGTCGTTCGTTCCGAGCTCTCGCTTGCAGTTCAAGCAAGGTAACGACGCATGAGCAAAATAACGACGATTGAGCAAGAAAACGACACATTTTTTCGTGCGTGCAGCCGGCTGAATCGAATTATAAGACGTTATCACGTCAAAACTATAAGCCTCCGGAGGGTTCGGTTTTCAGTTTTAAGATGGGAATACACCCCTCTATCCCCTCCTTTTAACCTCTTTTATCAAAGCATTAGACATTATACTAAATATTTCCCGTTTTTTTAATTTTATTTGTCTCTACAAAACAAATTTTTTTAAGTTTGATTTATCATAATTGGAATTTTTTTATAAAAATATTTTTTTTTTATAAAATTTTTTTTTTATTATGGTACAACTTATCCTAAAAAGTTCCGAAAAAAATTACTACGAACCGAAGATGTGTGCGCAAAAAAAAATCTATATCAAAATTTTCAACATTGAAGGAATCTCAAAAGTATTGTATAAAATGATTCTTAAGCTTTTTTCAGTACACCATACTTCCTACCATACTTCAATCTAGCAAGAAACCAATTTTTCGGAGAATTGACGGCAAGATGCTTGGATCGCTTGACATGGAATCGCGCAAGTGCGAGTAATGAAATCCGAGTATTTTAATGTTCACTGTGCAGATGATTGACTCTATCAATATTTAGATTCGTCTTATTCTCACTGCCAACATCCTTAAAACGTTCTAAAATATTTTATTTTTAACATATTTTTGTTTTTGCATACATCCCTTTTTGGTCACTTTGCAACTAGTACATTTCTAGTCACTCTCGAACTAGTTTTACTGGTTCCATCAAATAACATATCAGGAATTAGTAGCTTTGCTGATATTTTGCCTTTTACAGCAGGCCCATGATAAGGTGATAATGCATTTGTGTTTCGTGTCAAGTTTTGCCGTCCCAAAAAATTACAAATGACAGTTGGGCACTTCAAAGCTACGAGTATGTGTAAAATAGTAAAAATCTAAATTGTATTAAATCGATGAAATCCATTTACTTATAATCAATTTTAACTAAAAGTCATTTTATCATCCATTTCATTTAATTATAAGCGTTTTCGTATTATTTCTAAATCTGCTGCCAATAAAAAAGAGGCAGTAAATTTAAAATTTTTCGTACTCATTTTCTTTTCCTGCGCATCGCATTAATCTACCATCAAATTTATAATTAATAATATTCACAGCACACCTGCTCACCCTCCACCGCCGCTGTAGGCAATACAACTCAGTGTGTTCGCCCCTCAACCTCAACCGCTGCCTTGTGGCCAAATCCTATTAGCCGTCGTGCAGTGTACACATACACGCACACACACATATGTACTTAACATACACATATGCGTAAATAGAGTGAAAATTTTGTATGCAGTGTCTTCTGTAATTTGAATTCGTCGTTCATTACTCGCATTTGTTGATTATGTAAGGCTTTCAGGTGAGTGCTTTTCAACGTTTTTGTGTCACTGTGTGTGTTGGTTGTGCTTGTCACAATGTATTTGTGTGCTATTTGCAATAAAGTAGATTGACATTTAATCGGCTTTGTGTACGTTAAATGTGCAAATTAATTTGATTCCCACCTGCTGCATTCAATTTAAAGGATTGCCTTTCTTTTATGTACATATATAAACGAGTGTGTCATAAGGTCGAGAGAAGAATGGGGATTGACTGATTCTGTTAGCTGAAAAAATCACTCAACTTTGTGCAATTTTGGGTATGAACAATACCTTAACGCTAATGGACTTATGTAAATAAATTTGTCTTGTGCTTTTTTGTTTAAAAAGGTTCAGGCTCTCCTTTCAGAGTATTCGGGATTTTAATTGACTGTTGGCACTTAATATGCATTAATGTTATCAGTCAGTAAGGTGTAGGTAATTGCTTATAATTTCTAAAATCTTGATTAAATCTTTTCAATTTCAACTGCGTGGTTCGTTCTCACCTCTGATAAAATATGGCATGGTTTTATCCAATTCCCGAGACAATTTTTGTAGTCAATTTCCTTAATGGCTTTCTAAGTCCGCAGCGATTCGACTTTTATCTCTTCAATCGAGTTGAAGCTATATCTCAAAGTAGTCTCTTGAACGTAGCGAATAGCCAGAAGTCACACGGTGCTACGTTCAATGACTGATATTCGGTGCGTTTCGAGTAAAATTCTCTCGAAACACAAATACAAAGTAAGCAGGTAAATATAATGGAATTTTTTGACACCAAACGAGATTTTATTTTTTTGTGGCATAAGAAAAATCTTTCACAATAGTTTAGCGTGATTTATTTGAAATTTGAACAGCATCAGCGAAGTTTTTTATCGTAAATTTTTGATTTTCTCAACGTGTTGTGCATCCATCATTATTGACAACCACCAAATTTACCATTCACCGTGTGAGAACAATCAACATTTTTTGTTATTCAGAAAAATATACTAGGAGCGCATCTATGTTCTCGCTGTTTGACAATAGCTGCCGCCAGCAGTGTATGCTAGTCGGTTCTAACATAACCTAAACGTCATAAACCAAGTTAAGACATATGGTAAACAAACTGCTTCGACACATTAGTGATTTTATTTTGGCATCATATATTTTTGGTTTTGTGAAAATGTCTGACTTTGTGCCCAATAATCGTCATTTGCGGGAAGTGTTGATTTTTTTCTTTCATTCGAAAAACATGGCGGCTGAAGCGCATCGAGAGCTACAAAAAGCTTATGGAGATGCTGCTCTAAGTGAAACAACGTGCCGAGATTGATTCCGTCGCTTCAAAGAAGCTGATTTTAATATTGGCGACCGTCCGCATGAAGGAAGGCCAAAAGCCTGGGAGGACGGAATTGGAGGCATTGCTCGATGAGAATCCGTGTCAAAAGAAGAGCTTGCTTCAGTATTAGGAGTTACCCACCAATCCATTTCCAAGAGATTGCATGCTTTGGAAATGATTCAGAAACAGGGGACTTGGGTTCTTTATGAGTTAAAACCAAGGGATGTTGAACGTCGTTTTTTCGCCTGTGAACAACTGCTCCAGCGGCAAAAAAGGAAGAGTTTTCTTCATCGCATCGTAACAGGTGATGGAAAATGGGGACTGCCCGGTCATGCTTCTACGTCGTCGCCTCGACCGAATATTCACGCTGCGAAGGTTATGCTATGTATTTAGTCTGACCAAGTTGGTGTTGTTTATTATGCACTGTTAAAACCAAGCGAAACCATCACTGGGGAGCCGACTCGACTTTAATTGATGCGATTGAGCCGAGCGAGAAGCGGCCGCAATCCGCAGAGAGGCATGAAAAAGTGATTCTAAAGAATGACAACGCTCGTCCTCACGTTCCCAAACCCATTAAAACCTACCTGGAAACACTGAAATGGGAAATCCTACCCACCCGCCATAATCTCCAGATATTGCGCTGTCCAATCAGCTGCTCCGATCGATGGCACATGGTCTAGCTGACCAGCAGTTCTATTCATATGAAAACATCAAAAAATAGCTTGATCCGTGAATAGCCTCAAAAAATTAACAGTTTTACCACGAGGGTATACGAGATCTATCACAAGGATGTGAAAAAGTAGTTGCCAGTACAGCCATGGGCAATACTTTCAATGATTCACTTGTAACTATTTTTTCAGAATAAAGTTATATTTTCATCAAAAAAACAGCGAGAACTTAGTTGCGCACCTAATACATATGCACTAAAACTATAACTTTTATATAGTAATGCTTCAATCGAAGTGTTTTATTTGCTCATAAATTGAATTTTTAAAGGACTTTAAAGTTTCAAACAGGAAGCATAAGCAGAGGTCTCCACTGCGTATACTCTATTTTATGGAAGGAATGTTCAACTATATATTTTACGTTTTTATAAAACAGCAAGACAAAATAAGTTTAGGTACATTTTACTACATACATTTTAATTTCAAAATATATATATATTTAGATATACATTATTTTCAAACTATTGCAATTCAGAAGTTCATTAGAAAATTTCAAGGCTATTGTAGGATACCTTCTCAAAGGACATTATAGTTTCATATTTCGTCCAAAAGGTACACTTAAATTTGTTTATAATAGTGGTTATAGTATACATATTTTTGTTACATCTGTCCATGGACACTTAGTAATTTTTATAGCTTGGGTGGGATATTAATTATTACTTGAAATCAGCATTTAAATAACATGTTTCAATGAATAGTTACATAGCTAAGACTTAATATATTAGCAGCAGTAATATATGGTACTTAGTTTTAGTTTGCCAAAATAGTTTTTGTATCGGCTAATGCTGTTAGTGTGATTCGTCATTTAGTCATAATTTCTGTGTTAGCTCCATGCGCGGTATTTTTTGTACCTCTTTGTTCGAATGGGTTAGTAATTTTTGTGTGTGTTTCGTACTGTATTTCTGGATTACGTCTTTTATGGGATGAATTTTTAGGTCCCAGTATAAGTCTTCATTTGTTATATACCAGGGTGCATTTACGATAGTCCTTACGATTTTTAATTGAAGTCGTTCAATTATTTGTATATTTGAATTGCATGATGTCGCCCTTAGTTCTATGCCATATCTCAAGATGGGGACTATCAGGGTCTTATATATTAGTAGTTTGTTGTATACTGACAGTTTGGAGTCAGCCAATACAGTTGTCTTAATCTGTTTTTCACTTCGTTCCTTTTTTGGATTATATGGACCTTCCAGGTCAGTTTTGCATCAATGGTCATGCCCAGGTATTTTGCTTTTACCTTTTGAGTGAAGACTGTATTATTAATTGTTAGTGTATGATGGTCATGTTTGCGATTGATATATATTATTACTTGAATCGTTTTGTCTGTCGTTTTGTCAACAATGGTCCAAATACGCTGCCTTGTGGTACTCCGGCATCCATTTTTAATACAATAGCTCCGAGCATTCTTCCTGATAGAAAGAAGGTTTAATCTAAATGCTTCTTTGGTTTATAAATTGATAAAAACTCAACTTATTATTAGGTGTATACTTAGCATTTTAACTATTAAGTTTTGTATAAATTTATTCTGAAATAAGGTGCTTCACTGATTCTGGGATTCTTCAAACATAGCTTAAGACATTTCATGAATCGTTTTTTAAGAATGGGCTATTTTTTAACCCATTGGACGCGGATTTTTTATTGCTTTCACCTAATTTTTTATATTGTAAACAGCAAACATGTACTTAATAAAAGTCTATACAACATTTTAAGTCGCAATGCCAATCTCTACAAAACCACTTCTAAACAAATTTAGAGAAAAGTGTATAAAACTTTCTAAAAACAGTATTTCTTTCAATGGATGTTTCATTTACACATTTGCAGTATCGCTTTTATTATAATTATCGATAATACATTAAATCGTCTCGCTGATTTAAAAAAAAATCTCCCCAAACGTTTCTGCAGTGTTTGAAAATTTCTCCCCAAATGCCTCACAAATGAGTTATTATTTGATTACATTTTGTGCAGACACATATTATTATTGTGACCATTTAATTCCATCAAACAAAAGCAAACTAACCGCTGCTGGTACTCATATGAATACGAAATTGTGCTCAGGCAACGTTGCGGTCGAATAGATTAATTTAAAAACTGTCACTAAGTGGCTTATGCTAAGATACCCAGACCTCTGCATACGTTCTGCTTATAGCAAGCGGATCATAGATAATGTAGGAGACCGCGCCCAGGAACTTGTCCCAAATGCGACTGTCTGATCCAAACGTGAATACGCAGCTTTCATTTGGAGGCAACGCCACGCAGTCCATGAAGTCGTTTAAAAAGAGAGAGCAAAGCGACAGCAAAAGTCAAACATTTCTATCGTCTTGCTGTCGCGCTGCCATTTGGGCCACCACAGATTTTGATGGCCGATAAGCGTTCTTATTTATTCATATTTTAGAAATTTGGCTGACTATCGTATAATATAAATTAATTGCATTGACTTAAATATAAGGAGTTTTCAGTTCCAATTCCACTTTCTTTTTTTTTTTTTTGCTTCATTTTTGCTTGCTGGTACTTTGGAATATTCTCGCAGTCACAGCAAAGTCAAAGCAAATGAAGTGAACAAATTTTAGTATTTTCAACCGCTACTACTAAATTGGTGCTTTAGTTTCAATTAGAAAAATATGCAGTATTAATTTAATGCTTTAATGAATGTCATTTGATATATTATATAATATTGAACTGTTTGTCTCCAATAATAAATAAAGGAATACAATAGTGGAATAACTTACATCAAAAAAGTATTAAAAATTCTGTACTCCAGGAAAGTTGCATTGGATGAAGCATGAAAATAGGTTTACGTAGAACAACGAGGCCTTGGTGCAAAGCTAATTTCTATACTCTGACGAATAAAAGGAAAATTTTTTCGGTAGATACACAATTTTGTCGGTGCGAGTTGCTTTAATTTTCCCTATCGCCTGTAAGTCTGCAGCAAATTGCGCTTTTTATTTATCATTTCATTTGTCGGGCAAATCACTGCGCTTCTCATGCGGCTCATGAAATGGTAAATTGAAAGCGTACACTACGCACATACAAGTGCTAAAGCCATTCCTAGCATGAACAAGCGTTTGGAACGACTTCATCCAAAAGCCTTCCAAGCAACAAGACTAATTAAATTTAATAATGAACCCCGCGAGCTATCAAGCTCACATGGATAAAACAGCAAAAGAGCTTAAACCGGAGTGCGGTTGATAACACAGTGCGACATCAAAAATCAAACCGCACCGGACCTTTTTTTTCTGAAAATATACCTATTCAATAGCAAAACCCTCGCTGGGTTTTTAAAAGTTAGCTCGATTTTTTTTTTATAGCGTTTTGAAGTTTTCTATTTTCATGAGATTTTGGAGTTTTACCTGTACGCTAAATTTGACTTATAAATCGACCTTTGTTTGATTTAATCGATTTATTTTGTCATAGCTTGATGCAGAAATTTCGTACATGTACAAATAAACTTATTTTGAGAAGAACCTATATCTCAATACGCAATTTTGAATACCAAAATTTCGAAAAATTGTATGTTTTTACCATTTTTTACTGTAATTATGAAAATAATTTTATACGTAACCACCAGTTATACAAATTTTCAGATTTTTCTATTTTTGCTAGTATTTTTTCCAGATACGGTTTTCCAATGAATATTGGATGTAACAAAATGTGATCGTGAGTAGTGAAAAGCAAGATTGGTCTCACAAGACTTTTAGCCTGTTAAGTACATAGAAAAGTGGCTAGCACACATTCCAAAATAAAAAGTATAAAGAAGGTTGTAGTCTGTCTTATCAGGAAATGTTTGTTTTAGAAATTCCAAAATTTGTTCCCAACGATTTTACCTGTTCTAAGATCGCAGCAGTCTTGCGAGATCAGGTTCGTGCATAACAACTCCTAAAACATATTTGACGCGCTAAATATTTTGTGATCAATACGGTTTTTGTTAACATATTTGAATTTATTAATTTCATTTACGTGAATTTTTTATGAATTAAGAAATTAAAAAATGTACAATTGTCCTGCAAATATTAACGTTTTCTGCTATTGTTGTGGACGTTTCACACCAGCGAGTGAAAAGCATGGATCAATCAGTGATGATTTTACTGTGGCATACAGACATTATTTTGATCATGAAGTTATTTTGAATGTACCTTGGGCGCCAAACATAGTGTGTAGAGCTTGTTATGTTGGTTTAGTTAATTGGTTGCACAAAAAACAAAGCAGAATGCCTTTTGGAATGCCAATGCTATGGCACAATCCAGAAGAACATGATCCAAAAAATTGTTATAGTTGTGCAAATACTGTGATCGGATTGAACAAAAAGAAAGCGAAAAACAAAAAATACGTTTCAGTCCAGTGTGTACAATTACCGCTTGATCATAATGAAAATATTCCAGTGCCAAAATGTCCCAATTTTGATGCTTTAAGTGAATCTTTTTCTGTTATGACACAGCCATCATTATTTGATATACATTCCGAGTATGTTCCCGAACCATCAACGTCAGACCAGCCGATTCTAATAACGCAAAGTAAATTAGATGAAATTGTTGCTAAATTGGAACTAACACAGCGGAAATCAGAAATATTAGCATCAATGTTAAAATCAAATAACTTGTTAGAAAGAGGTACGAAAGTTACGGCGTATCGAAATAGGAAAGAACAATTCTATCATTGTTTTACGGTTAATGAGGAAAAGACGTTTGCTCATTGTCACAATATTGTAAAGTTGATGAGTGAAATGGGAATTAAATACAGTCCAGACGACTGGAGGCTATTTATTGACAGTTCGAAATTTAGTTTAAAAGCTGTTTTACTTGACAAAACCAACTCAAAGCCGTCGGTACCAATTGCGTACGGAACCGATACCAAAGAAACATTTGAAAAAATGGATCGCATTTTCAAATTGGTCGATTATCAAAATCACAATTGGCGTGTATGTTGTGACTTGAAGGTGATTGCTATGCTTACCGGTCGAAAAGAGCTCGTCTCTAAGGTTTTAGTACGTAAAAATTCTTTATTTTAATAAAAAAAAATAAAAAAAAATTATAAGAATTCAAGTCTATATTCTTTTTACTTAATCTATTTAATATTTTTACCTACAGAGTTTTTAGATATTTAAAAAAAAATTTAAAGCAGAGTATAAAAAAATTATTTTTATGAAGAAAAATCTTGTTAAAAATTTATTTTTTTAGAAAATAACAAACTTAAAGTTCAGTTTTATGTTTTTATCTTATAAATGACTTTTTTAGTACATTTTGCAACATTTTTGCTAGAAGAAATAGTGAGAAATTTTAATTATTTTCATAATTACAGTAAAAAATGGTAAAAACATACAATTTTTCGAAATTTTGGTATTCAAAATTGCGTATTGAGATATAGGTTCTTCTCAAAATAAGTTTATTTGTACATGTACGAAATTTCTGCATCAAGCTATGACAAAATAAATCGATTAAATCAAACAAAGGTCGATTTATAAGTCAAATTTAGCGTACAGGTAAAACTCCAAAATCTCATGAAAATAGAAAACTTCAAAACGCTATAAAAAAAAAATCGAGCTAACTTTTAAAAACCCAGCGAGGGTTTTGCTATTGAATAGGTATATTTTCAGAAAAAAAAGGTCCGGTGCGGTTTGATTTTGATGACCCCAAAATTGTCGCACAGTGTAAGTACTCCCGCAATTCTCTCCGCAACCTTCCCTTCATGCGCAATCTTCCATTCACCCGATCTACTTAAGCTAATCAAATTTATTGGCTCCGATTGTATTATACTATCAAAAAACATTACAGGGAACGAACTGTGTGTAATATCGAGTACTCCATAAATTCATATATCACCCACACAGTGCAACTGAATTTTTTCATTTTTTTTATATTTTACTGCATAACTTCAAAAAGAATGTAGTGAAAAAGTTGTATTCGCAATAATAGCAGGCCGACATATTGGAAGGCTTCGAATATTTATTTATATTTAAACATTTTTTTTTAAATATACTTTCTTCCTCAACACAAAACCAATAACACAAAGTACGAAACTTTGTACAAAATTATAAAAAAAAACTTTTTATTGTTCAAACTTTTTAGTTAGAATTTTCACAACAATTTTCGACATGCAGTTTTATAGCTCACTCAGAATTTTTAAGAAAGCTCTACCTATGCAGTTTTGGTGTGCAAAAAATTCTAGTACAAGAAAAAGAAAGTCTTAATAACTCATAAATCAGTTTCAGTTGTGACAATTTTTGCTTTGTGACAGTCTCGTGCATTTTCTGCATAATAATAATTTTAAGGTGAGTTCTGAGCCACTTAAATTGCAAAATTGTGTGGCCTTAGAAAACTGCATAAAACGCTTAAAATTTTAGTGAAAATTTTGCGACATTTTAAAATTTTTCTACTTTGCTTGGAGTCTTGAGTTATATATATATGGACTTTGTTGTAGCATGAACTTTGATTTGTTAGCAAAGAGCAAAAAGTTAAAAAATTAACTTGTAATAATTTTATAAATAATCCAAAGTTTCATTGGCGCGTTTATATATTTACGTGCATGTGCATGTGCCATTTTATCGGTGTATTAACGCTGAATGCCTACCTCAAAAACTTTAATTTTTTATATTAACTTTTGGCTAAAAAATAAATATAATCCAACGTAAGTGCCAGTATTAAAACTTTTTATATGAATTCTATTGAAAATTCAGTAGCTTAAAGTTTTTGCATAAAATTGTTTTGTTTTGTTTTTGTTATAATTAAATGCATTTTAAAGTAGTGGCAAAATAAAACTGTGTACAAACACAGGCTGCAGTTTATATCTTTTTCATATCCAATTGCCGCATTTATGCGCAACAGTCCATTAATGTGCAACATATACATTTGTAGGTTTATCAATCCCAACAACAATCAACACCTTTAGGCGCGATTACGGCTGAGTGTGAAAGTTTAACCTTTTTTAATTGTACTACCCACAAGTCCTATATACACACATACATACTCACACGCAATCACACTTTATAACATACACTTTTACAATTTTTATGGTTAAAAGTTTTCACATAAAAAAATCCACTTAACCTTTAGCGCATGCGCAGTTTTTGCAACATTATTTAAAATATTTAATTGCTTTGTGGCTGTCCATTTAAAATGCGATTTCACACAAAAAAACACGTATACTCACTCACTCAACAGAAGAGGGGGATGCACACATACAGACAAACAAACACGAATTGCAAGGTGGGTGTAAAATGTGCAATTGCACGCATCGGTGGTAAGTTATATTTGTGATTTTTTTGTTTTTGTTTGTCCCTTCGCTTCTCCCTCTATCTCCCCCTATCTCTCCCCAGCGCCACATATGAGTGTGTTGCAACGCCAGGTGTGTGCTTTTAATAGTTTTGTAACACATTTTGTAGCCACGGTGGTGACACCAATTCCACTTACGAGAGCAAAAAAACCAAAAACAACCTGCACAGTCCATTAAGTGCAGAAAAGTTGTTGCATGGTTAACATCAAAGGTGAGAAGTGTTGAATGACAGTTGAAAAGTGGTTGCGGCACAACCATTCGAAAAATAATGAGCGATGAGGATGTGCTAGTGTAGGCAAAGGAGTAGTTTTCAAAAGTATTTTAACGAGATTTTTGTATTGAGAATTTTAACTGGAGAGTGTGAACTTTTATAACTCTAACAAAGTGAACTTCGGCTCAATTCATTAAAACTAAAGTAATGAAGTCGGACTAAATATGAATGGATATGAATGGCGGAAATATGAAGCCAAGCAATTAATGTACAGTAACTCTGCGCAAGTTGGTTGTCAAATTAGTTAGGCTCCTAGAATACCACAATAGAAAGTGTCCTTTAACCCATTGAGTGCCACTATATACGCAAATGAAATGTGAATTCCTCATGTGTCGTTGCTGTAATTAGCTTCAAACTCAAAAATTTCGAAACATTTTGTGAAATTAAAATATGTACATCACAAAGTTTAATGCTATGCAGCAAAAAAGTTTTTGGAGCATTTGGTTAACGAAGTTTTCGAGCTTAAACATATTTAAAATCTCACTTACGGGGAGAAAAAATCAAAGAAAAATATATAGAAGTGGAAAAAGAATAATAATAACGGGTGATCAATTAAGAGGAGTTTTTTTCATTTGCGTTTTTTTTACAGATCGCGCGCGAGTTGTGGCAAACTGTCATCGTGGATTTGTTGAACAGCGTTTGGCATTTCATCATGGAAAGACGCACACCGCAACAACGTCTACAAATTGTTCAACTGTATTATGAAAATCAGCGTTCTGTGACAAATGTTTTTCGTGCGCTTAGACCGCATTATGGTCAACATAATCGGCCTGCTTTAAACACTATTCGACATACCATCAACAAATTTGAATCCGAATATTCATTGGTGGATAATTCTCGACCGAATAGACCACGTCCAGCAAGAAGCATTGAGAATATAGCGGCAGTAGCAGAGAGTGTACGTGAAAACCGCGATGAATCGATTCGGCACCGTTCTCAGCAACTTGGACTGTCGTATGGAACAACTTGGTCAATTTTACGGAAGATCTTCATTTAAAAGCGTACAAAATACAGCTCGTACAAGAACTAAAGCCAAATGACCTTCCTGCACGTCATCGTTTTGCTGATTGTGCTCTTGAAAAGATTGAAGAAGATCCGCTGTTTTCGAGCAAAATTTTGTTCAGCGATGAAGCGCATTTCTGGCTCAATGGTTACGTCAATAAGCAAAATTGCCGTATTTGGGATGAAGAGCAACCAGAACAGGTTCAAGAGCTACCTTTACACCCAGAGAAAACAACGGTCTGGTGTGGTTTATGGGCTGGTGGAATCATCGGTCCATATTTTTTCAAAAATGATGATGGCCGCAACGTAACTGTGAATGGTGCTCGCTACCGTACCATGATATCGGACTTTTTGCTACCTGAAATTGAATCTAATGATCTCTACGACATTTGGTTTCAACAAGACGGAGCCACTTGCCATACAGCTCGTGAAACAATGACTTTATTGAGAAGTCATTTCGGAGAGCAGCTGATTTCACGTTTAGGACCTGTGAGTTGGCCACCAAGATCTTGTGATATCACACCTTTTGACTTTTTTCTTTGGGGATTCGTGAAGTCCAAGGTCTATGCTGATAAACCAGCTACGATTGAAGCTCTGGAAGCCAACATTACGCGTGTTATTCACGACATACCAGTCGAAATGCTCGAACGAGTGATTGAAAATTGGACCTTCAGAATGGACCACCTTAAGCGTAATTGCGGCCAACATTTGAATGAAGTCATATTCAAAAAGTAAATGTCAAAGAATGTCCTTTCAAATGATAAATAAAGGTTTTGAACATAATTTACATTTTTGTTTTTTTTTAACTATTGAAAAAAGCACCTCATGATTGATCACCCGTTATAAGAAAAACTAAAACTAAAAACGAAATTAAACATAACATATAAAACCAATAACAATACAAATCGTCACATGAAATCAAAAAAGCCCTAAGTTACATTTTAAAAATTTTACAGGAGAAGCAAAAAACCTTTTAAAATGAAAAAGAAGGCAAAATTTTTCAATATTTTCTCAAGTTAAGATTATTTTTCATAAAAGAATCAGTATTTGAAGAAAAAATATTACTTTTCGTATTACTTACAGGTATATGAAACTTACGCCTTCTACAATTAGTTTTTTCTGAAATCGAAATGGGCGTAACTCAAATAGAAAGTTTGTTTTTTGGTAATTTTCTCAAAATATTTTGCTTATTTCTTGCATTAAGTTGATTATAATATAATAATATAATAATATAATAATATATTATAATGGATATTATCCAATTTATTATTATATATTTTTTATTTTGATAACAAACCAACAAAACAAAAAATAATTCTCAAAAAGAAAGTTAAGCAAAAAGAAATTAAATTCGTAAAAAGATGAAAACTTTACATAAATCTTGCTATTCATTTTCATAGAGAAAATAAGTATAAAAATCATGACAATAAAGGACTTCAGATCCTTAAGATGCGCCCATTTTTTTTTAGAAATGTTTAATCTTTTGGTATTAATGGAGGAAGTTGAGAGTCATGAAAGTTTTTGGCACATCGGTGTGGAAGAAGAGTATATTCGTCTTTGACGTTTGTTTTAAAATAAATAATTCCAAGCGGATCATATGCCAGTACTCGAATTTTGTTAACGGTAGGATCACCAATTTTTTTGCCTGTAAAACACATTTTATTGTAAAAGTAGATCGTGAAAGTTGATTTTGATGATGTTACCTGGACGAATAGAAGAGTATCGCTTAGAGTCGTAATCCCGAAAATATGAATGAGTAAGGTGATGAGTGTTCAGTGGAAATGGAGTCTTTCGAGAATCCTTAACATACTGAACAAATTCAGACGGAAGATTAATTTTTTTATTGTTAATTTTTCTTTGGATAAGCGAATGTGTTGAATCGCACTCCATTTGAGTGTGTCCAACTATTAAATATTTATGCTCTCTCGTTATGTTTTTTTTTCAATGCATAAAGATAGCAATGCGTTTGACAATATGACATTGCGGTTTTGATAAAATCAGCCATCAGAATATATTATGACATGGTTAATACTCGTATCTGGTGACTGAAGTAAACACTTCTCTAAGTATTTAACAAGACTCATCCCAAATGTAATTATCAGACTCGTGAGTAATGATATTATAAATAGTGAAATTATGCACCTATAATTTCATTTTATAATATGAGGCACTAGCATTTGTTTGGGGAATCAGTTTCACTGCTTGCACATCCATGCATAATAACAAGCACAGTCCAGACTTGGCACTTTAGTTTTAATTGAATAAACTCCAACTCAGTAAAGCCTCTTAGAAACATACAAAAGGAAAACTAACTGTTAATACAGAGATGCAAAAAACCTTATCGTCAATACTTTTCGTCAGTAACTGATAAATAAAAACTGATAAATAAGAACACATATAATGGCATGGCATGCTATGCCTTCTTGTGTTTGTTGTTTATTATTTCTCTAAAGGCGTAAGTTACAGTTTTGGTTGGCAAATTTGTTACGCTTGCACTTAGGGCTTTTCGAATTTTGTTTATACCAACGTCATTATTGGTTGTTGGATTATAAAATTTTAAAGGAACATGTATAGGGTTTTTCAGTAAGAGCGCTTCAACTTTTGAACTTTTTTGAATAAAACCAAACGGTTTGACTTTTTAACTAATTTTTTTTTTATTGTGGAGTTTGAACGTATACATTTAAGTATGAAATTCGATTTCTTTTGCATGACCACCGCGTGCACGTTTTACGAAGTCCAATCGTTGAACCCAATTTTCGACCACTCTTTTGCATAAATCGGCCGAAATTCCAGCAATTTCGCGTTCAATATTGGCTCTGAGCTCACGAATGGTCGCCGGCTTGTTACTGTAGACCAATGACTTCACATAACTCCAAAACGGGACGGCTTGTTAAATGGACCGTAAAATGGCCGTAATGCTCTTAAAGTAGCAGCAACAGAACGATTATTTTCATAAAAAATTTGCACGATTTGCAATCGTTGCTCAAGTGTGTAGCCTTCCATGATGAAATGTATACTAATGAAGTTTACAAATGGCAAGCGAAAAATAAAAAATGTTGCGTCGTTCGCCCTCCCTATCGGAAAAAAGTTGAAGCGCACCTATTGAATAACCTATATTATGATACGGTACATGATAATCAACTACAAAGTTGATTTTGAATTTTTTGTAACTTAGGGCTTTTCTGAATTCATATGACGAAATGAAACATATAAATAAAAACAGAGGCAAAAGTAAAAATTAAAATTAGGTAAAGGAATAAAAATAAAATGAAGTATAAAAATACAAACAAAGAAAATTAAACAAAACGATAAACAAATATCAAAGTAAAGGTAAGGATTAAAGAAATAAATAGCACAATGCACACAACAAAAAAATACTCATATAGATATATATGCAAAAATAGAAATTTAAATATAAACAAAAACAAAAATAAAGCCGAATATGAAAAAAAATAATAGCTGCAAGTAAAAATATTTATTATGTTTTATTATTATTAATTAAAACAAAAATTATTTATTTTTAAGTAGAAACTAAAATGAAAACTGAACTAATAAAAAATTACCTGCCGTGGCCGAATGGGTTAGTGGGAGACTACCATTCGGGAGTGCGTAGATTCAAATCTCTGTGTACGAGCATCAAATAATATAATAACTTTTTTCTAATAGCGGTCGCCGCTCGGCACGTAATGGCAAACCTCCGAGTGTATTTCTGCCATGAAAAACCTCCTCATAAAAATATCTACCGTTCGGAGTCAGCTTGAAACTGTAGGTCCCTCCATTTGTGGAACAACATCAAGACACACACCACTAATAGGAGGAGGAGCTCGGCCAAACAAGCAAAAAAGGGTGTACGCGCCACTTATATATATACTAGCAAACCCGGCCCCCTTCGCTGGGCACACTAAAATAGAATAGAAATTTCTTTATTCTTTATTCAAGCGCTTTGGCATGAACAATATTTTTTGTTTTTCTATTTGCTTTTGAGTAAATATAAAATATAAATTGAAAATCGGGAAAAAAGAAGATTGTTTTTAAATTTCAAATCAACGCAAATGAATAATTAAGAAACAATCGTCTTTTTTCCTGATCATCCATGAATTTTTCGTTTCAATTTTTATGTTTTATTAAGCATTGGAGCTTTTTTAACCATTATCCATTTATATTTTTCAAAAAAAAAAACGAAAAAAAATTTTTTTTCCCACGAACACATAATTTCATTTGAACATTCGGATTTCACATTAAATTCTCAAATTTCGTAAGAAATTATTCACTGTTCCAAAATCCACTCCAAAAAAATTCACAAACAATTTTTACATGTTGCACTAACGTTTTTTCCTTATGGCATCCAAATCAGAAAGAAATATTGACACATTGTAACTCACACTGTCAATTTGACAGTTCAGTTCCGCCCCAAGCGCTAAAAAAGTAAGCGACATTATGGCTGGTTCAAAAGAACGCTGTACCCGTTGTCAGTGCTCCGAATTACAACCAAACTTTACTAAACCCATTTTCAATACTTACTTAACAATGTGCGTAAGTTTGGTTTAATTCGGTGCAAAGACACGGCGGGTCCACGTTTTGGCATATATTTCGAGACCCTAGTCATCAATAGGTATGAAAATTACCCCGTATTAAAGCACTTATCAACAGCTTTCATTTGATACCCATATTGTTCATACACAACCAAAGGTTACCCGGGTCCACGTTTTGACCTATATCTCGAGACCCCAGTCACGGAGCGGCATGAAAAATACTCTGTACTAAAGCATTCACCAACAGCTTCAATTTGATATCCATATTGTACAAACACATTCTAGGGTCCACGTTTTGGTCTCTATCTCGAGACCCTAGTCACGGAGCGGCATGAAAAATACTCTGTACTAAAGCATTCACGAACGGCTTCCATTTGATATCCATATTGTACATACACATCCGAAGGTTACCCGGGTCCACGTTTTGACCTATATCTCGAGCCCTATTTCCAAAATAAAATATAATCCATGTTACTCGTGGATGATGTAGCTTTCGAATGGTGAAAGAATTTTTAAAATCGGTCCAGTAGTTTTTGAGCCTTTTCATTACAACCAAACAAACAAAGTTTTCCTCTTTATAATATTAGTGTAGATATATATATATATACATATAAATATATATATATAGTCTTATTTTATTCCCTTTTTTTGAGGTTTTTGATTTTTTAAGTATATTTGCTTTTATTTTTACTTAAATTTGCTATTCACGCCATACGATTTGACACCTTCTGTATTCAGCTCCATGTTTGTATATGAAATTGTGTTCCCTAGAAGCTTGTGGTCAGAGTAGAGGAGCGCTGCGGATAGGAGCCACTTTCTGCCTGCGACGTCTTATTGTAAAGAAGACTTTTTTTCAAACACCCTTGCGTGTCGTAATCTGCATTCCCAGGTATTTTACTTGCATCCATAGTAACATAGTGCATAGTCTAACCTTCTGCACTAATGACATCGTTTTGGCTAACGACATGTCAACCCCCACACGCATACGCCAATTTTAAATAATGAACTGCTTGCCAACTCTCTTAACACCCTCTTTTGATTAACTCAGCATCAAAATGATAAGTTCATTCACATATGCACAGCATTTACAAAGAGGCTATAGCGGCTGAAGCAGAGTGTCCCTTCTTAGGTTCTATATAAATGTGCAACAAATGGGGCCCTGGGGCAGTCGCCTGTCACTTATTTCTGCCCACTACCACTCGTTGCAACTATAGAGTATTTTCTGTCTGAAAAATTACTCTACCACAAAGTGGAGTTCGACCGAATATTCAAACTTCTCTAAGCTTCGAAATTACAGTGTAGGTAGTCGAAAGCCTCCTGGAATTCAATGTGCCTACAACTATTGGAAAAAATTCTTTGCAAAAAAATACGAATCCGCGAACTTTCCCTAAATGAAAATACTCTGAGCCACATTAGTCCACAAGATGAATAAAACAGTCACTTTTATCTCGTTACTAATGTGCCTACTAACCTAAGAAAGTCATCATTTTTACTAAAACAAAAATTTTGTTTTACTATTTCTATTCCTGACTTGCATTCATTCTTTACGCTCTTCACCTTTCTGCCTTATTTCAAAAAGAATTGCTTATCTTAGTTCTTAGCAGCCATGCTTCCAACTCCTTAGCGTCGATTATAAACTTGGAATTTTTCAAAATACATTAATTCCTTTTTGGTCCTAAATAAACAACAAAGCTCAATATAAATGAGTGCTGATGTTTAAAAATGTGAAAGGAGTGAAGAGTAAAAAACACCAGCCAGCGTATTGCTTAATGTACCAGAAGGTATTGTTTTTTAACGATAAAAACTCAGTTATCCAACTAGCTATTTTCCTTTCCCTTCTTCCTTTCCAAACTCTTTATTACAATAAATTCCTAATGGGCTTTCAACTCAATTGTGTATTGTTAAGACAAACCCTAAAAAAATCTCAACAAAAGACTAAGCGAATTCTTAATACTTACTTTTTTTCTTAATTTCTTACGCATTTTCTTATTATTTCAGCATTTTTCTAAACATCGTGCAGCTCAAACTGCCACTTTCGTCTGCAAAGCAATTTGGGCCATAAATTGAATCAAAATAAACTTGACAGTGATTAAAATTCCATTATATTATTTCAGTTGTTGTTGTTTGCTTGTTTTCTTAAAACTAATACACATACAATCCAAATGTGTGCAGAGGATATAAATGAAAAGAATATAAAGCGAATACAGCCAAAAGCAAGTGACGCCAAAATTATTTCGAAAATTTGCTTTTCCAAACCATAAAACAGCAAATCAACGCAGCTTGCATACAAAGACCAGCAGCTAAAGTGTCTGTAGTACACACTTGCTACGCCTCGGCTGCTGATTGCCTTGCAGCACTGAATACTAGCCTATTACGACACCTCGCTTACCCTGCTACCCACTTTATCGAATTCGAAATTCACAAGTCCTCAAAGCAAGTCCTCACTTCTTGTGCTGCTTTAGCGCCGCCCACATTCTACACTTTGGTCAGTCAGTACACTTGCCCCTCGGGCTTGGTCGGGCGAATTGCCTGCCTGTTCGTCAGTCTGTTAGTCATTCAGCTGGCTGGCTAGTTACTAAATGCCTGAGGGTCATAAAAATTGTTCACATTCCACTTCAGTGGTCACTGCAGCCCCTCACAGACTTCGCAAATCTGTATTTCCTTACATGCTTTGCCTATTAGGGTTTTATTGCGATTTAATTTTTTTTATGTGTATTTGTTACTCTCTGCTAGCTGCAGGGAATTGACTTGGGCTGGTATGCGTTAGTAGTTCGAGTAAATATTGTGAAATGATTTTATACTTTGTTTTCTTTGCGCATTGTTGTTCTTTTCTCATTCGTATAAATTTTAATTTTCCTCATTTTGTTAGCAAGCAAAGTAACTGTGGAAATTGTTTTATTTTTGTTTTCTGTTTCTTTTATATTCAAATGAAATTTACTTGCTTAAATGGAGATTTATGATTGGCTGCTTATTACAGCTGTATTCTGCGTTCTTCTCTAAAATAGACTTTATGTTGTTTTCATAAGTCATACAGATACTAAAAAGCGGGTAGTCTCGGTGACAAGTTCACATGAGCGTAAAATATCAGTTATCCATTGGTGTTTCAGAAGCTGCTCATGAAAGAGTATGCTTAGGAGGGTTTAGATTAGCAAAACAGAGGAAAAAAATTTCGTTTTGTGTTAGTTTTTGTTAGAAACTTTTTTATGAGATTTTTTATTAAGATTTTTTAATGAAATTTTTTTATGAATTTTTTGTGATCTTTTTATAAAATTTTTGTGAATTTTTCTATGCCATTTTCTATGAATTTTTTATGCTTTTTTGTGAAAATTCTTTATTAAATTTTATATGATTTTTTTTTTAGTATTCTTTTATGAATCTTTGTTATGAATTTTTTTTTTATGAAATTTATTTATCATATCTTTTTATTAAATTCTTTCATAAAATTGTTTTATAAAATTTTTTTATTAAACTTTTTATGAAATTTTGTAACTAAATATTTTTATCAAATTTCTATACAAAATTTTTATGAAGCTTTTTTATAAAATTTTTTTTAAGCTTTTTTATGACATTTTTTGTGAATCTTTATAACTAGTTACAAATTTCTTATTGAATTTTGTTATGAAATTTTTTATGAATTTATTATGAAACTTTTATATTTTATTTATTGGTTTATCTTTTTATTAAATTTTTTTATAACATTTTGTTATTAAACTTTTTATGAAATTTTGTTACTAAATATTTTTACCAAATTTCTTTACAAAATTTTTATGAAGCTTTTTTATACAATTTTTTTTGAAGCTTTTTTATGACATTTTTTGTGAATCTTTATAGTTACAAATTTTGTATTGAATTTTGTTATGAAATTTTTTATAAATTTATTATGAAACTTTTTTTATTTTAGTTATTGGTTAAATTTTTTTGTTGAATTTTATTAACAATTATTTTATGAATCTTTTTAATACCATTTTTTACGCAATTTATTTATTGATTTTTTTTTTAATTTTTTTTTTTTTAATTTATATAACAAATTTTTTTATTTAATTATTTTATGAAACTTTTTTAAATTTACCTAATTTTAATATGAATTTTTTATGAACATTTTTTTAACCTTTTTGGTAAATTTGAATGAAACTTATTTATAATGATTTTTTTTGATAAATTTTTTATAAATTTTTTTATGAAACTTTTTAATACAATTTTTTTATGAAAATTATTTATCAAATTTTTTTGTTACATTTTTTTATGAAATTTACTTATCAAATGTTTTATGGCATTTTCATAAATTTTTTATATGAAACTTATTTACCAAATTTTTTTATTAAATATTTTGATTAAATTTTTTTAGAACTCTTTTACGATACTTTAATATGAAATCGTTTTATTAAATTTTTTATAGAATTTTTTTATGAAATTTTTTTATGAAATTATTTTATGAATGTTTTTAGGAAACTTTTTTATGAAATTGTTTTATGAAATGTTTTTTTTTTTAATATTTTGTATGAAATTTCTTTATAAATTTTTTTGTGAACATTTTGTATGAAATTATTTCATAAAATTTTTTTATGAAAATTTTTAACGGAAAATAATAAAGTCCAGCGCGTCTTTTTGATTTATGGATTTATGCACAGCATACTTGTTTTGTTTTTTTGTTTTTGTTTTTTGTTTACAGCCTTAAAATATTTATGATCGATCTTCATTAATTAAATTTATCGATTGTACTATTGAAATTTTTAAACAAAAGGGCGGCTTAACAAAAAATTAGTTCTTTTGTAAGCCCAATGTGAACTAAAGTTCACAGTCTAACTAAAGATGAAAGTGTATGCTCTCCAATATCCTGCTGATTTGTTTTGCCTACGGCCCTTTCATATATATGGCATATAATTTGCCTTAAGGGGTAACACCACTGTAGAAATTTCAAAAAATTGATTTTTGTTTTATAAGCTTAAAAAATTCTTTGAACTTTTTAAAATACAGAACAAAAAGTTTTATACGTTACCGAAGTTTATTTCATAAATATTTTAAGCTTTTAACCAAGCGTTAGTGACTGCTACCTAACGACTTCTCCAAATTTCCAAACTTTAAACGCGTTTATCTCAAAACACGTTTTCTGAAATTGGCACGCAGCATAACTCAAACAATTTTAAATATTTTTAATCAGGTTTTTCACTACGTCTGTATAATAACCTTCTTAAGAGAAGAGCGTAGGAGATTTTCGATAGATTAATTTAAACGATTGTTATAATTATTTAAGTACCGTTTTTTTAGTCCAAAATAGAGTTTTTTCCTTCAAATGCTTGCTAATTCCACAAAAATAAATATTTTTTAAATCCCCTACGTGTTTCTCTAGCTATTCTTATCTAGATTAAGAAAAAAAATGTTTCTTTGTTCCAGATTAAAATTTGCACCCTCGGTGCTGCGTGCCGCGGAGCTCCTTCAAGAGAAACCACATTACAAAAATGTCTCCAATGCCGCCATTTTGTAAAATTTTTCGATCAAACTTTGTAGTTTTGTATTTTAGTATATAAGTAATAACTTCCCAAATCAAAGTGATTGTTTTCCCTTTCCTTCTATACAAAAAAATTCTTTAAAAATCGCGTTTATTTTACGCGTGTACAGTGGTGTTACCCCTTAACGGCAGAGCAGCGCATCGGTAATAATATTTCATTTCCTTCAAAATTCTTACAACTGCTTTAAACTCTCAAATAGGCGCGCTTTGGCTTTTCGCTTGCCTTTCGATTAAAAATAATCGATTCGAACTCTATGAGCCAAGAAAATGTTTCTTATTTTTAATTTTTAGCAATTTAAGACCTTTTGGGACTTAATACTCACCCTATTTGCCGTTCGGAGCCGGCTTAAAACTGGAGGTCCCTCCATTTGTGGAACAACATCAAATATAGGCCACAAAATAGGACGGAGAACTCGCTCAAACACCTAACGGTAGTGTACGCGCCCACTATTTATTTTATATTTATTTGATTGTATATCCGACAAATATTAATTTTATCTATGAGCCTGCTTCCCCGTTCGTTCTCCTCGTTTCAGTAAATTTTCCTATTTATCCATTTCCCGCCTAACTGTAAATTGCTCATTTAAAACTGTAAATTACCGCAATGTTACTCTTTGACTTTTAGCTTCAATTGACTTGCTTTCAGATGTACAAATTTCCAAACAGCCCACAGCCATTTCTTTAATGAAGTACTAATGAATTCAATATGCCAGCAACAAAGGCACACCACAATAGCGATAGCAACAGCAACAGCAACACGAACATCAATATCTACAAAACCAGGACAACATCTTGCTTTGTCCAATTAAATACATTTCACCTGAAGCAATAATTAGTAAGAAAATAATCAATAAATTAACTAACGATATTTGCCCAGACAACACTCAGCAGTAAAAGTAAATTATCAAAGTTACTCATACGCAATGACGACCGCCAGTCAACTACATGATACAAAAAGTACTAAATTGTATTTATTACCTTAAAGTCGCCGTCAGGCAAAACTTTTATTTATTGTTGATCTCTGCCAACTGTCACTTTGCTCGTAAATAAGCAGTTAGTTGGGTTTTAGTTTGTGTTAATTCCGCTAGCCAGCGGCAAAACGAAGAGGTAAACGAATGCTAGACGGGAAGGAGAGTGCGTGGAAAAGAAGAAAACTCATCTTAAATGAAATTGAAGGCTTAAGTAGAAAAGTGAGTAAAACGTAGTAGGAATCTTTGAATGCGTGGCGCCTGAACTGAGACTATGAGCCGTTTCACACTTTACCTTAGTAGCGGCAGTGTAATCCTGTCAAAGTATTGTGTTTTAATGCCTAAAAGTTACCAAGGTAATGGCAGTGAGTAACCAGTTTGAGGGCTTAGAGAATATAAAAAATGTTTAAGGTTAAGCAGTATTTTCTTTCTATAAAACATAACAGGCTATTACCCTGCTTTTTTTCAAGTAATTGCTTCATAACTTAAACTGCAAAGAAAAAAATTGTCTACTACCATTGGGCGAGCATACGATCGAGGTCATACAGATGGAACAGTAGAAGAATATACGAATATAAGACCCATAACACATATTACAGCAAACATTAATAGAGTTTTGGTGGAGCCCTTTTTGCCAAGCGCAATAGAAATAAGCTTCGGGTTAAGTTACAGTCAGCCCTAAGATGAAGTAATGGGAGCAGCCTTGCTGGCTGGAGCTGTTCCGGTGACGATAAGCGACGGGTGAAGTTCAGCGCACTGAACAGGGCTATTTACTGGGGCCGCAGCCTTTGGTCGGGAAAACCCCGAATCATTCCGGTGCGTAGAACCGGCTGCTATGGAAAAGGTTGGTCTTCATTAATGCTGGGAGGCTCTGAAATGTAATTCCTGAATCTGTTAGCAAGAAATCAGAGTACAATAATCCACAAGTGGCAATACAGATGGCGCGCTGAAGCTGCAGGACATTGAGAATTGATGCAGCAGACCTTTCGGTGAAGAAAACTTTGACATCACACAGTTTCTCCACGCCCATGGGTATTTTAAGCAATTACTTTTCACGATAAACAAAATGTATTCTTCCGACAGTTTATCAAATGACGCAAGCCACACATTTTTTGAATGTCTCAAAAGTGATAGGAAAAGAGGGAAATAGGGAAAATTTTCCTTTCCATATAGAAAAAGATCTATGCAGGACGAAGTTCCACTTAGATGCAGGTGCAACATGGGCACTTACGTAGTGTAATAGAGAACTCCTCTCTGAAGTTATGGGAAAGCACAGATCTAAGTCCATTATGAGAAAAATATTTTTTAGTGCGTGCGACTCTCACATACGAAAAGTAATGAGCAACGAAATAACTAAAGCACCAATTCAATTAAAATTTTGATTCTTAAAGGCTAACAGGAATTCGAAGGAGTTAAGTAAGGAAATTGAAATGTATCTCCTGTTGAATACTCCAGCTGCGAACTCATATTATGTGCAAGGCGGAGAGACTGAAGTGCTGCTCTACGCCATGCTTGGTGTCTGTTAAAAAGACAAAACAATCTTTCAGTTCAGTGTCGGCGCTGTTCGCTACTCAATCCAATAGATTTTTCTTAGGCCGGCATTGTTAGTAAGTTCCATATTGAGAAGCAATAAACCAGATATTTGATCTAAACACAGCGCCCACCTTGCTTTAAGCAGTCACCAAATAGACGCTCATACGTTTGAATTTTCTTAAAACCAATTACCGATGCCTAAATTCGCTGCCGTGTGACCTGTGAGAAGAAATATTTACTACTTACGTACTTCTGAGACTTTCAAAGTGATCAGGTGCAAAATTCTAAGCAATCACAGTACAGCAGAGGCTGAAAATGTAAAACAAAATCGCACAGAGAAAATAAATCCAGCCAACAATAACTAGGACTCCATCCAATAGACATGACTTGGTCACTTGAACATCTTAATAACAAGAACCAATTAAAAATTGTATTTTTTTTCGATACGAATGTCTCGAACCAATTTCTATGTAGAATCGTCCGCTGATTCCGAAAATCAAGTTAATTCTGCTTTTTTTTATAGACAAGCAAAAGTGGTGCTGCTTAATGCAAGGGCTGAAAAGTCCCGGTCCTAACACATATAGTAGATGCTCTAGTTTTACTGTATTCAGCTCTTTTCACTTAGTACTAAAATTAAAATGACAGCTGTTAAAATTTCTATTCATAGTTCGTGAGTTGTGCTGAGAGTGACGCTACTTTTGTTATTTAAAAAAAAATGGATCAAAAAGAATTCCGTGTTTTAATTTTTCACTACTATGGCTTGAAAAGTGTTATGTTTCCATCAGAAACCGCAAGAAACGACGATAACTGACTCAAACGTGGTCGTAAAGACACCGATACCGATGGTGCACAAAGCAGTGTACGTCCAAAAGAGGCGATAACAACATCAGAAAACATCAAAAACATCCACAAAATCGTTGTAAATGATCATTCAAAAGTGAAGTTGCGTGAGTTAGCTGATGAATTTTAATATGAATAGTTGTGAAAGAAAGTTGTAAATAATCCAATAGAATACCCAAGTTTTGAAATATTTTTTTTTTTTACCCTTATTTGCATTTATTTCTATTTTCATCGTTGGTGAGTTGGGCTTTTCTTAAGAAACCCGGCTTAAATAGTGAGCTTAAAGTTTGCATTTTTTTTAATTTTCTCTTAACCCATTACAGCATAACGTTCGATATATCGGACATGAGTTAAATTAAATTTGTATCAAGCAAGTGTGATGTGAAGGTGGCTTAAAGGTTGTAATCGAAAGAAAACTATTTCTTCAACAATGGCAACCCTTCATTTGTCGACCCATCGCAAAGAGTTCTCGTTATTTTTAATTTTTAAGTATGGCGGATTGCAAGCAGACTTTTTCGCGTAAAGGGTAAAATATTTTTTTATATTTTTTTGGTATATTTTTAGCAAACAATTTTAGTGACAAGTGTTTATTAGTGCATAAGTGTGTTAGTAAGCAAAACATAAAAAATTTTGAAGTTTGCTTCATTATCAAACATTTACTGTAGTATTTAGTTGTGGCGTCCGATATATCGAACCTTATGCATAGCAGGCTCTAAGTGGTTTGGTTTTTTGCGTTTTCCAGATTGGCTGTAGATGAAATTTTGAGCCTTTTGAAGAGCGATGATGGAAATATTAACAATGAAAATTCCAAATTTTTCTTGCACAGAATTCAGCCAACGAATACCATCAGAAGAAGCTTTTAACTGTAAGACTGCTACAGACTTTTTTAAATTGTTTTTCAATCAGGAATTGATCAAACAAATTGTGGACCAAAGTAATATTTACGCTGGGCAGAAGAATAAAGTGCTGATGGTTACTGAAAATGAAATTTATGTCATTTTGGGAGGAATGATACTTTCAGGATACGCTAAGTTACCGAATAAACGACTTTATTTTTCCAGAGACAACAATGTTCAAAAACTTCTTTCCGAAAATATAAGGTGTAACAGGTTTGAATCAACCTGTCGCTGGAAAGATAACAATGTAGTTACGATCGCAACCAATTTCGAAAACATGACAATGAAAACTGCCTCACGGTGGTCACACGTGAATAAAGCAAAAATTGCACTCCCCCAACCGTCTTTAATTTTTAACTATAATAAGTATATGGGTGGAGTAGATAAATGCGATCAGGCGATTGCAAATTTGCATACAAGGATGCGGATAAGAAAATGGTGGTGGCCAATTTTTGCCTATTTCGTTGATGTTTCAATTGTAAATGGATGGCTGTAATATTCTTTGCATTTAGGAGGCATGTGGCTCGAACTCTGCTTGTGACACACGGAACACCCCCACATCAAGGCCGAAAAGCACCTACACCAGTGTCCACTGCACGGTTTGATTGCCTCAACCATTGGATTGTTCCGAACGCCGTTGTGCAAATAAGTGTGGTGGGAAATCAAAATAAAAATGCCAAAAATGTGAAGTAGGCCTCCATCCTAAGTGTTTCATGGAGTATCATGTAAAGCCCAATACCTAAATATATTTTATATATAATTAATTTACTTGTATTTCTTCATTTTCAGTAATATTTTAAATAAATTTTGCTAGAAGCATTCGGTTTTTTTTATTTCTCATGAGATAGCTTGAGGTGCCGGTATGCATAACGTTCGATAAATCGGACGGCTTGTTTACAACAAACTACAGACAAATGTGTAAGTTTTCTTTCAGCACTCGATTTATGTGATCTCCATAACCCGAAATTTTCACAGAAATTCATTATAAGTATAAAGATAAACTTTATGCAGTAATGGGTTAAACAAAATTGTGTTTGAAATCTTTGTCACAGAAATTGGTGGTCCTAGCGACCGCTTCGTAAAATGCATATGCATGATTTGGTGGAAGATTTCTTCTAAAGTGCAAATATCTCAAAAACAAAAAAAAGTGACTTTCTGAATAAGTGAGCGATTATTGCTATAATGAGGGGATATAGCACTGCGGCTTGAAAAATCTGTAGTGCATTCTTCATGGATTCAGGTTATTTTTCTGATCCTTGGTTAGGTTTAGCAGCCGCATCGCACATAGAAACAGCAATGCCACTTAGGGGCAGGGCTACATTTCCCCTTCTGGATTGAACCATCCTGAGCTTTGAACAAAGCGTAAAAGGTTGTTGATACCTAAAGTGTATAGATTATCTTTATTCTTTAAGAAGTAGGATTTTATATATCGCTTCCTGCTGCTGGCTAGAGCCGGACATGTGCAAAAACGGCGTTTAATTGCTTCCAACTCCTCCTCATTCCTGCAGCTACGACAGAAATCATGCATGTAAACGCCTAATCTCCTTGCTTGATTTCCTATGAGGCAATATCCTGTGATGGCCCCTACTAAGGTCCTAATTTGAGGTCTACTCAATGTCATAATATTCTTGGACAGACGTAGATTTAGTATTGCCCATGTTTGCCCAGAAATTTCGTAGGTATTGGCACTAATCCATCTTTGATTTACAAAACTGATTAGTGCGCCCATAACAAAAAGGTTACAAGTTGCTTCTGACCTTAACTTCATGAAAAATGTTTAGTATGTATCCTATTTTATTGAGTTTTATTTCCTTCTCTGGTCACATATGTTTACCCAGGTATTTGTCGCGCTTATGCATCAGTGCTGGGCACGATCTGCAATATTAAAAGCTACCGAAGACTTTCCACATTCACTAAAGCCCAAAATTATAAATTTTGTATTCAAAAATTATGTAGGTTACTTCTTATTATACTTAAGGCCCCAAACAAACGGATGCTTAGAAATATCCAGGGTAAGGCTTCTCACACATATAAATTTTTAAATGCACCTTTACGGAACACCTTTTATTAAATGCGTGAATTGTGGTAACCTTCTTCACTGCAGCCCACTGTAGAAGACACTGCATTTACTGTAAATAACCTTAAGTTGTATGCCTTTAACTACTTTATAAAGAGATTCAATTTCTACTAACACCAGTGCGTATACGCAACCAACAGGGTAACATAAACTAACTCCCTTTTACTAGCAGAATAAACTTCGTGATGGGAAAACCAGCCAGTATTTGTCAGAGCTTCTACCATAAAATGGCTAACTATGTTTAATATAGCACAATAGAGCGCATAAAAACACAAACGCGTTATTTTTACTGACGTGACACCTTCACATTTATTTTAAAAATTTGTGTAATGGTTAAGAAGAAATATGCTAGTATGAGAAAAAAATGTTAGAACAAGTAAGAATTGTCGAAATTGTGAATCATTATTCACATCAAACTAGCCAAAAACTGGGTGTTTGCAATAAAACGAGTTCACGGAGCTTAAGGTAAATTTTTCCCAGCTAAAGGTAATACCCCAGAAAAGTAACTACTTTATACAGCGAGGCTGAAAATGCTCAAAAATTTTAAAAATTCAAGAACAATTAATCTCAATTTTTTTCATTCATGATACAATTTTCTGAAATTTGAGACGCGTAACTAAGAGGGAACAATAAATAATAGCTACTTATAAAAATTTTATTTTTTATGGAAAAGTGCATTTCTCTCTATGCAAATTCAATTGTAATTTTCAAAGCATTGGTGGCATAGAGAAATACTAAATAAAAAAAAATATTTAAGTGACTTGAAAGGAAAGCATTTCAATATATACATATATAATTGGCGCTTACACGCTTTTTGGGTGTTTGGCCGAGCTCCTACTCCTATTTGTGGTGTGCGTCTTGATGTTGCTCCACAAATGGAGGGACCTACAGTTTCAAGCCGACTCCGAACGGAAGATATTTTTATGAGGGGCGACCGCTATTAGAAAAATGTTTTTCTTAATTTGGTGTTTTCACCGAGATTTCAACCGACGTTCTCTCTGTGAATTCCAAATGGTAATCACGCACCAACCCATTCGGCTACCGCGGCCGCCTTCGCAAAAATACAACATTCAAATATCCACATCAAAGACCAAATGACTAACCCATTTACCCATTACGATGTAAGTTAGCCATCGATAACAAAAGCATCGCCATGGAATTTAATTATCTGGGCGCAAAAATTACATCTACACAAAATGTTATTGTTCAAGTGCAGAAACAATCCGAAACGGCCACTTGAATGTCCGGGTGTATGCGCGATATTATATGGAAAAACAAATTCATGAGCATCAAGAACAAAGCTCGCATATATAAGACATGGGAAAAGCCAATTATGACATACAGAATTCAAACTCGAGCGGATACATCTACAACAGAGCAAATAATATCCATAGTTGAAAAACAAATGCTGCGAGCAATAGATGCCTGCACAAGACGCGATCATAGACGATACGGGGCTGTACGACAAATATGCGAAACCACTGACGTAGTAAAGTGCAACAGAAGAAAACAATGGAACCAGCATGTCAAGAGAATGGGATGGGATCGGTTGGCAAAGAGCTTGATGAAATGCCAGCTTAAAACACCACGAACTCCCGCATCCGATGATCCGAATCCGTAATATTTAATTATAATTATTTATTTAAAAAAAACAGAAAAAAATGCTTTTCGATGAAAAAACTGGAAATAGTTCTACAATAAAGATGATGAAGGATGGGAAGAACAACTTTAGAAGTAGGATTAAGAAAAGCCAATTTTTTAGGTCTCAAAAACTACACTCCTTCCTACAAGAAAAACATGAGAGCTTTTTATATGTAAGTAAATATTAAAAAGTGACGGGGTAGCAGGAACTTGTAGTGACAGCTAAGCTGCGCTAAGAGTCTTTGATAAGCCACGCTGCTCTTCAAAATTAGTCGGTGAATGTGAGACAAAATTGAACAGTGTTGCAAAACACAACAAAGCTTTTCAAATTTGGGTGCCTGGGCATTGTGATATTGCAGGGAAAGAGTGGGCTGATAAACTGGCCAGCGAAGGCACCGCAAGTATGCCACTAGGCTCTAAACCCTTTCTAGGTGCCAATTCTGCAGCGATTCAACTATGTATTGACTACTTCATGAGGTCTACCCATAAAAGTCGGTGGCCTGAGAGTCGCTAAGTGCTTTATCAAAGAACCAAACTGGAAACTAGTAACCTTTCTCCTAAAACTTCGTGGTAGGTGGATTTAATCACAGGCTACAACGCCTATGGTCAGAGTCTTGCTGTCATGTGAATCATTGGCGAACCAATGTGCCTCTTCTCCTGTAAGAAAGAGGACACTGCAGAGCATTTTCTCTGTAGCTGTCTGGTGTTTTCTAGGATCAGACTGAGGATATTGGGTTGCGACGCTCCAAGTATTAAGTGTATACGCTTCTTTCGTGAACCTCTTAAGTAAGGTTCATCAATAAGTCCAACAGATTCGCGGGAGAGTGACCCCAAACCAATTTTTCAGTTTTACCATCCATACTGCATCCACCCTATCTCTCTATTTTTCCACTGTAAACAATTCGGGCATCAGCTGTCTGTTAGTTGGCTAAATGTCAGTCCAGAGTATCGTTCATAAGCGCGCGGAGGCATTTTGCCGAGAGTAAGCCCGAAAAAAGAAAATCAGTAATAGATTTCAAACATAAAGCACAGCCAGGGATTGTTCGTGAGCTCGAACACCTTAAAGTAAACAAAGTTTTTGCTTATCGCACCATTACTCGATACAATGATACTGGTTGCATCGCGAAACGTCATGGAGGTAGTCATCACAAGACTGCAACGTCACGTGAAATGGTTCAAAGAGTGAAGAAGCAACTTGAGCGAAATGCCCGACGAAGTGCCAATCAAATGGCGAAATAACTGTTATATCTGACCGTAGACTCCGCCACATACTGAAAAATATTCTCCAAGTCAAGCTTTAGAAGATCTAAAAGGCGGATAGTCTCACACCAAAGCAACAACAAGTCAGACTTGAGAAAGCGAAGGAGTTGCTTCGCTTGGCCGAAAGCGGTCACTTTCCGAATATTTCGTTTTCTGATCAGAAAATTTTTCAAGTTGAGCAGTTCGTTAACCCCCAAAATGATAGAGTTTATTTGACTGGCCGCTTATACGAGAATTTGAATCAACTATTGGCTAGTAGGAGCCAGCACTCGCCGCCACAGTTAATGATTTGGGCCGCTGTAACCGCAAATGGTGCTTTCCAAGCGTTCTCATCGAGCCAGGCGTCAATGTAAATGTGAAATATTATCGGGAAATTATTCTGGAGGTTGCTTTGAAATCGTGGACAAACAAATATTTCGGTGGCAGATCATGGACGTTTCAACAGAACTCGGCATCGTCTCACAAAGCTCGAGTGAACCAAGAATGCTTAAAAGACCACTTTCCGAACTTCATAGCGTCCAAACAATGGTTCTCAAATTCAGCAGACGCAAACCCGATGGATGTCTTTGTCTATTGTCTTTGGACCATTTTGGAGAGCAAAATCCGAACTAAAAGATTCACCAGTCTTGGAGTGCTGAAAAAACCCATTGTCCGCTGTTGGCCAAAGTACCTTTAAGTAATATTCGGGCAGCCTGCGATTCATTTCTGGACCGTCTTAAGACCATAGTCAAGGCAAAAGGTGGTCATATCGCGCAAAAGTAAATTGATTCTTAATTTTGTATTCTTTTCACACATTTTTTACTTTAAATTGAATAAAATTATAATTTCCTAAACTAAATGTATGGCCTTTTCAAATGATTATACTTCAAGAAGTGGCGATGGATAGGTCACACACTGAAAAAACCACCAGATAGCATCACGAAGATGGCACTGGACTGGAACCCGCAAGGGAGCAGAGGCCGCGGTGGACCAAAAAACACTTGGAGAAGGTCGCCGCTGCGCAAACTAACAGATGCCAACATCTCATTGGACGGTGTAAAAGCAACAGCACAGAACCATGTACGATGGAAGAGTCTTGTCGAGGTCCTATGTTTTCGAGAGGAGTGAACAAGGAGAAAAAAAACAACTTCGAGTGCCGGGCCATGAAGTACAATGGTATTCCGGAATGAGTGCTTGGTTGTGTTCAAAATACCCCCACAAATCTAATCTAATCTAGAACACTAAGTGTTTTTTATAAAATTTATATTTTTTTTTTCAAAATGGGTAGTCTCAAAAGTGACACCCTATATCAGGATTATTCTGCTCTTTAAGGCAAGATCTCTCCCTTCTCTCTTCTAATATTGCTCACTGTTAATTAAATCTGCCTTACTTCACTTTACTTCCTGCGATTCCTCCATTTTCCACTCTTTCGCAGAAATTTGCTTTTCCACGTCATTTTATTTTCACCTCCCATTCTTATCGTAGCTTTTTCGCTTATCACGAGAGCTTAACTGCCACCATTACTTCACTCATATTTTCTTCGTTGTTTTGAGTTCACGCAGAAAATTGTTATTGCATTGTCTCAAACGCTAATTTGCTCTTATTGCTTTTGCTGTTCTTATCTTCAGTATATGTTTTTATATGCTCGTTAGTGTTGTTGTTGCTTTGCTAAATGTTCGTTCTAATTGTTGGTGCTTGTGCCATTATCATTGCATTAGCTTTGTTTTGCTTTCGTTTTTGTCTGTGTTGTTTTACCTTCAATTCACCTTTATCCGCATGTTGCTCTTGTAACAGCACACATAAATTCTATGTAAGTTGTTCGTATGTAACTGACAATTAGCGGTTTTGTTTCGTAATTTAATGTGGCATTCAAATTTAATGGTGAATTAATTGAATTGTTCCAATTGAGAATCCAGAAGCTGGGGGCGATAAATTGAGATGGATGAAATTTAATTAAAGTGGGGAGGAGGGGGGCTGCTCTTGCTAGTGAGAAGAGCTGGATGTTAAGCAGGTTTGTGTTAAGCGATAGCTTCCAGTTGACATTAATTGTACGTTAATGGCAAATTACCGGAAGTAATTGCAACCTATTTCTTACTGCTGTATTTGCTTTGTCTCAATGACATACCAGGGGCGGGGTAATGGAGATGTCGTATTACCAGAGGAGTAATCGAAGTAAACAGATCTCTTGCACTATCTCCCTTTTTATTGATGTCAAATTTATTGTGTGGTTCAGATTTTAGAAAATATTTACAATATATTTCCTAATCTGAAGAGAAAGAAACAGATCCTAGACTGCATGCACAGTGTATTGGCGTTGATCCAAATTTTTTTATATAAAGACAAGGCACTAAACCAAAACCGCCAGCATAAAACCAATATAAAAATGCTACATCTTACTCGAATTCTATAAAAAAATAAAATGACGGATTTCGGGAGCTCTGGCGCTCTGGTTGAGTTCATCAAAAACATGCTCTTGATTTGTGACCGCAACCCTAGGAACCTCAAAGATCAAGAAAAAAGTTAGCAGAGGAACACCTCAAGGCGGTGTGCTACCCCCTCTCCTATGGGAGCTGGCATTAAATTTCTTGCT
This sequence comes from Anastrepha fraterculus, assembly GCA_037575425.1. Classification (NCBI taxonomy): domain Eukaryota; kingdom Metazoa; phylum Arthropoda; class Insecta; order Diptera; family Tephritidae; genus Anastrepha; species Anastrepha fraterculus. Next base: position 84,587 of record JAYXIM010046749.1, on the reverse strand, counting down.
AAAGAGCCTAGAGGCGAGAGGACAACACGTCGTATCATATGCGGATGATGGTGCAATGGTAGTAAGAGGAAAATTTCCCAATACACTTAGAGAAGTCATGCAAGATTTACTAATCTTGGTTGAAAACTGCTCAAAAGCAAATTGGCTAAGTGTCAACCCCAATAAAACTGAGCTCACCCTGTTTACCAGGAAACATAAAATTCCAAATATAGCTCCACCGACTCTAGGTGGAACGGCACTGTCATTTAGTGATGAGGCCCGCTACTTAGGTCTAATACTAGACAGAAAACTAAGTTGGAAGGCAAATTTCGAAGATGAAATAAAAAGAGCGACAATAGCACTCTACTCTTGTAAACAGCTGATAGGACTAAGTTGGGGCCTTCCCCATCTATCGTATATTGGCTGTACACAGCAATTGTCAGACCAATCCTAACAGACGGCATATTAGTATGGTGACCGGCTTTAGATAAGTTATGCATTAAAAGAACCATGATACATGTACACAGAATGTCCAGTCTTTGCATCTGTGGGGCCCTTAGGACCACACCCACAGAGGCACTAAATAGTATGCTTAACCTTTTACCAATAGAGCAATTCGGTAAGCAAACAGCTGCCAAAGCAGCTCTCAGACTAAGAGAAATCGGCCTACACAGAACGATCCAGAAAGGGCACTCTTCAATTATAGAAAAAATCCTCTGTATTCCTGGCACAACGGATTTCTATAAGACCAAGGATATCAACTGAAATAAATCCTTCGTCACAGTACTTCCTTCCAAAGAGAAATTGGATAACGGGATGTTAGAGAAAATGGTATAAATATCTATACAGATGGCTCATAACTAGCAAACAGAGTAGGTTGAAGAGTTTACTCTGATAAACTCGGAGTGAGCCATTAATTTTGCCTACCTGATCATGAATGAAGTTTCTGCCATAAAAGAGGGATTTGCGGTAATAAAACAAGAGTATTTTCGACAAATGAAGTCTTCTAAATGCTGTATCAAAATACTACAAAGTACACCTTATTTGGTTACCAGACCACAGGAATATAGCAGGGATCTACAAGGCAGATGAACTTGCTCCGGCACAATGCTTAATCTCCAAGTGGATAAGACGCTGGTACCTATGCCTTTAGCCACTTGTACGATACTGATAGATAGGGAAACCACCAGTACGGTAAATATAAGTTGGTAAAACCTCACAACATGCGAACTAAGCAGACAGACATGGCCGAATTGGAACAGCTGTCGTTATCAAAGATCTTGTTAAGATTTTACAGAGAAGCTACAAGAAAAATGATAGGGGTATTAACTGGTCATTGTTTAATAGGCAGCCACGCTAGAGGTCTTCGACTCCCGTACTTCGATTTCTGTAGAAGCTGTCTTAATACAGAAGAAGAGGAAACAGTCAGACACCTTTTATGTGAGTGTGAAAGCTCCGCACTCCGGGGATCCGCACTCGTGATACAGCATTTTTAACCGATGTAGCGGACATAGCCCATCTAAAACTAACTAAGCTTTGCTCATTTATTAAAGCTCACGGATGGTTTGAAAAGGAACACGTGGGTAAAGATAAGCTCCAGTGGTATCACAATGGACCTCCGAAAGGTCTAAGTTTGTCTTTACGACAACCACCCAACCTACCTACCTAACATCGAACACCGGCGTGTTTAGAAAGATTTTTTTTTACTATTAATTTACATTCTTCCTAATTTTATTCGGATTTTGGAGCTCATATTCTCAAATGGGTCATTATTTTATAAACCGACGCGTTTAAGATTTAACTAAACAATCTTTCTCCCGGATTCTTCATCGAAATAAGAGATAAAAGTATACGATAACTTCTTTGGTGAGGTAGTGGGTTCCAAACCGAGCACACAACCAGCTACCCTACTGCGCCTTCTTGCACTAGCTCTCTCTCTCGAACGTGTGTTGGAAAGCTACGCAGAGGATGCTTGGGCTAAGCCCGGAAGTTAGCTGCTTAGACTAAATGTAGAAGAATCGTCGTGGCTGCTCCCAAGTGAATGGCAATTAATGCCTTCTAAAGGGCTTTCCAATATATTATATAAAAGGCTAGCGCGAGATGATTAACGATTTTTATGGCCGGAATTTGATGGTATTGATCTGGGTAACGTTTGTTTTCAACGAGACGGCGCTACGTGCCACACAAGCAACGAAACCATTGATCTTTTAAGGGAAAAGTTTCCGGACCGTGTTATCTCTCGAAGAGGTGATCACAATTGGCCACCGAGGTCTTGTGATTTAACACCTTGTGACGTTTTTCTTTGAGACCACGTGAAAGAGAAGGTCTACGCCAAAAGCCGAAGGTCGATTCAAGACCTCGAATATGGAATTTGTGAGGCTATCGAGGACATAGGGCAGCCATTTTGCAATTCGGTTATGGAAAATTTTGTGAGAAGGATATTGTCCTGTAAGCTTGGTCATGGTGATGATTTTCCTGATGTTATTTTCCACTAATAACGCCATACCTTCCTCTTTATAATGAAATAAACATCCGATCATTTATATTAAAAAATAACATTTTTCTTGGAATATCAAAATAACACCTCTTATTGGAAAACCCTGTATATATGGAATCAATGAAGAATCACTCCAAGCCAACAAGTGCTACTTTGGACTAAGGGGGCAATTGAGTAGTAAAATCCGCTCCTGACGAACAATACTAACACTCTCCAAGGCTCTCATCATGCCCGTCCTAAGGTTTGGTGGAGAAACTTTGACGATGACAATTTCCGATGAGACGTCACTTGGAGTGTTTGAGAGAAAGATTCTGCGCAAGATTTTTGGATCTTCGCACGTTGGTGATGGCGAATGTCGCAAGCGATGGAACGATGAGCTGTTAGAGCTTTACAGCGATACAGACGCATAGCAGGGAATAAAGATCTAGCGGCTTCATTGGCTGGGTCATGTCGCCCGAATGGAAACAAACGCTCCGGATCTGAATCTATTCAATGCGGTACCAGCTGGTGGTATCAGAGGAAGAGAAAGACCTCCTCTGCGTTAGAAAGATCAGGTGGAAAAGAACTTGAATTCACTAGGTGTGTCCAACTGGCGCCGGTTAGCACTAGAAAGAAGCGGTTGTTAAACTTAGTCAAAATCGCGTAAGCGTTATCGCGCCAATTAAAAGAAGAAGAAGAAATATTCAAAATCAAGATTTTAAGAATTTCGAGGTTTTCAGCGTGAAGGCTCATTTTTAAAAATTCAAATTTGGTTTATTAGGGACTCAAATTTTCCTTGATTTTCATTACCTCACGATTTCTGGGACCTCGTTATTTCAACCCTGGAATATTGGGACTAGTGCAGAGACATAGATATTCATTATTTTCAACAACATAACTCGAAAAAACTGTCTGAGACGCTCTTCTAGCATATAGTAAATAATAAACAAGTGGATTTCAATCACAGTTTTTTTATTTCAAGCGAAAATTTGTTCATTATTAACAAGACAAACGAAAATAATTGAGTTTATAAATATTGCAGTCCTTTCACGGCTTTCATATCGAACTCAAGAAACCGCTCTGTTTCCTAACACGAAACTGTTGTGATCGCAAAGTACTGTTCAATGTTCTGTTTTCTGTAATCCTCTAAAACGGGATTTTTCTAACTCCATTTCACACGCTTCCTAAGAAATTACAAGCCTGCAACTTTGCGATGATTTATTTGTCACATTGTGAAGAGCGGAACAGTTTTTTTTTTACTCAAATATAATATCAACCAAGTCACAATGCACAAGTCACCATTTCGGTTTCAAACTGCGTCTTCAATAACGTCATTTACACTGAAGGTGCAGTATGGGTCGTCTTTATGTCCGAATATATGTAAAAAACATTTCAAGCACCCGTCCCCTGTAAATATTTGGTTAAGGTGGAAATCCACTTTCCCATGTCTAGCCAACTTTGTACAGAAGGAATCGAACGATAGGGGAATTGGTCCATCAACTCTGCCATTTCTGCCAGCAACTCTCTTACTCATTGCTTGACGACTCCTCTTATTTTTTGAGCATTCAGCAAACTCCATCGCCATCTCCCTCGTCAAAGCAGGTACAAGGATCTCATCTCGCGTGCATATGAGATTCTATCCCCAACTGGGTGTACCCTACAAAAGAACCCTTCCTACCACGCTTGCATACAGCAACCTACGTTGCTGTCTGGGCCCTCCTGCCATGTATGTATGAAGTTATATGAATGGTGGAAACAACTTATGAAACAGCAATCCTGAAAGCTTGAGCAGACGATGAGAAGCACAGAAAAAACTTCGACGTCAAAAATTAATTTCAGATTTCTTGCAGACGCCAGAACGCCAGCATACAAATACAACTAAGTAATATTAAATTGAGCAAATCAAAACAAACAAAAAATAAACCACGAAAGAAAACGCAGTATCACAGCAAATGAAGTGGAATAAATTGAAGGGCCAAATATAGAGTGCAGCCAGAGTAACTACGCAAATTTCCAAATAACCCCATTGAAATTGAAGGCAAACAAATACGCAACACACAAAATAATCAATAAAAGCGAAGCGTAAAGCAAGTCGGTGTGGGGGTGAGTGACATCATTAAAGCGACAGAAAATTAATTGAATATCGACACTTATGGTGGTCGTGCAAGGACTTCAATGCAAATATAAATGAGCAAAGTTTGCCAAAGGGAGTGGAAGATAGATAGTGAAGGAAAAAGAGAAAGGAAGAAGAATAACGAGCGCGTTGTTTAGTAGCAAAAAGTGTAGCTGTTAGCGAACGTCTTTATGCGGAAGTTAGTTGATGTTGGCAAAGAAACAACACCAAATGTCAACCTAATGGAAATTCATGAAATTTTGGTGAGTGAATGGCAAAAAAACAACTGAATAAAGAAAAAGCTGTAAGATAGAGGATTGACTTTCCAATACTCAAACTAAACTGATTGGAAACAATTTGTTTTTTTGGAACTTAATTATGTATATTCCATTTTAATATGAAAATAAGAAATGACAAAAAAAAATAAAAAAAATGTTTAAGAAATTTTGCGTATGAAATAATCTAAGTCATCGAGAGTTCTAACTCTCCAATTCTCAAGCTATCTTTATGCTTTTATTAAAACTTCTTGTATATGTATATTTGTGAGTAAATAAATAAGAAATTAGAAAAAAATTACTAAATATTAAAAAAAAAAATTCGGTCATGAAATAACCTAATGACGAACAAACTATGATTCTCTTCAATTCTTAAGCTAAACTGGATCGGAAAAAAAAATGTTTGTTGTGTTAAATTTTTTGCTTATGAATATTTAACTGTAACAATATAAATAGATAAAAAATTAACAAAAACTTAGTTAGTTTTTTTTTTTTGAAAATTAATTACACTGAAAAGAAGTAAATAAAAAATTAAAAAAAAATTACTTGATTTTTTTGAGAAAATTAATTACACTGAAAATACTCTTTGAAGAAAAATTTGGACCCAACTTCTGTGAAGTGATAAATGGTGAAAGATTATATTGGGTAGTCGAAAAAGTCTTTTCGTATTTCAAATCAAACTTCAACTCATTTTTTTTATATTTATAATGAACTTTATTAAACCGAATATGTACCATTTTGGTCGACCACCTTTTTCCATTTTTTTTCTAGAGACATTATTCCATCAGTGTAAAACTTTTGTGGTTTCTCGGCGAAAAACTGCGACAAGTAATTTTCAGAGGCTTCTCTTGAAGCCAACTTTACTCCATTAAGGGAGTTCTGCATTGATCGAAACAAATGGTAGTCCGATGGTGCAAGGTCAGGGCTATATGGTGGATGCATCAAAACTTCCCAGCCAAGCTCTCCCAGCTTTTGCCGAGTCATCAAAGATGTGTGTGGCCTAGCGTTGTCCTGATGGAAGACGACGCCCTTTCTGCTGATCAGTTCTGGGCGTTTTTTTTTCGATTGCTTGCTTCAATCTCATCAGTTGTTGACAGTAAAGTGTAGAATCATCGTTCGAGTAGGCTGGAGCAGCACACAGCATAACCGTTTGAGGCGCCAATCCTGGCTTTGTGACCATTTGTTGAGCTTCGCCACCCTTGCACCATGATCTTTTTCGCACATTATTGTCGTATTTGATCCACTTTTCGTCTTCTGTTACCATTCGCTTCAGAAATGGTTCGATTTCATTTCGTTTCAGCAAAGAATCGCAGGTGTTAATTCGGTCCATTAAATTTTTCACAGACAATTCATGTGGTACCCAAACATCGAGCTTCTTTTTGTAACCAGCCTTTTTTAAATGGTTCAAGACCGTTTGATGATGAATGTTTAGTGCCTTGGCGATGTCATGGCAGCTTATGTGATGGTCCTGCTCAATCTTTTCCATAATTTCATCGACCTTTTTAACGATAGTTCGACCGGACCGAGGTGCATCTTTCACATCGAAATTTCTAGAACTGGACGAACTGATACAGCATCGCCAATATTAGTGCATATTTTTCAATTAAAACATAGTTGTTAGGCATAGGAACATAGAAAGTATAGTCAATGTCTTTATTACTCTAGAATCTCTGTAAATTAAAAACATATTAGGTGCGCAGCAAAGTTCTCGCTGTTTGTCAATAGGTGCTGCCAGCAGTGTGTGCATAATCCAAGGTTAGACACATTAGTGATTTTGTTTTGGCATCATATATTTTTGGTTTTGTGAAAATGTCTGATTTTTTGCCGAAGAATCGGAGTTTGCGGGCAGTGTTGATTTTCTTATTTCATTCGAAAAAAACGGAGTCTGAAGCGCATCGAGAGCTATAAAAAATTTTTGCAGATGCTGCTTTAGGTGAAACACCATGCCGATATTTGTTCCGTCGCTTCAAAGAAGGTGACGGGTGATGAAAAATGGATTCATTACAGTAATTCAAAGAAAAGAAAGTCTAGGGGACTGCCCGGTTGTGGTTCTACGTCATCGCCCCGGCCGAACATGCACGCTGCGAAGGTTATGCTATGTATTTTGTGGGACCAAGTTGGTGTTATTTATTATGAACTGTTAAAACCAAGCGAAACCATCACTGGAGATCCAAACCGACTTCAATTGATGCGATTGAGCCGAGCAATGCGCGAGAAGCGGCCGCAATACGCGGAGAGGCATGAAAAAGTGATCCTACAGCATGACAAGCCCGTTAAAAACACTGAAATGGGAAATCCTACCCAACCGCCATAATCTCCAGATATTGCGCTGTCCAATTATCAGCTGCTTCGATCGATGGCACATGGTCTAGCTGACCAGCAGTTCTATTCATATCAAGACATCGAAAAATGGCTTAAAAATGGATAACCTCAAAAGATGAACAGTTTTACTACGACGGTATACGATATCTACCAGAAAGATGGGAAAAGTAGTAGGCAGCGATGGGTAATACTGTCAGTGATTCACTTGTAACCATTTTTTCAGAATAAAGTTGTATTTTCATCAAAAAAACAGCGAGAACTTAGTTGCGCACCAATATAAAGCAAAAAAATGTATTAGAAACATATTTTTTAATTCTCGTCGGCTGTGGATAACATTTGGAAGCAAAGAGTTAGTTAAAATTTAAATAAAGAATACATCTGAAAATTTAAACAGAGAATACGCTTTTCAAAAAAACTTATATTTTTGTTTGCTTTTAGCTCTACTTCATTCACCGTTTATCCAGTTTCTAAATCTCTTAAAATAACCAATTTTTTTATTCAGCAAGAGATTTTGCTCTATCCTTCACTTCATCATATGAAACAAATCTCTTATCATCAGCCACTCTTTCATATTTGAACGCAGAATATAGTCGCAGAGCACTGAATCTCAAGACATGCTGAATGAAGTACGAATCCACAACATAATTCATACAATTTTGCTATTGCAGTTGCGCTTTTTCACATCGATGCGTTGAGAGCGAACTTTTTCCCTCTACTATAGTTCTGCGAGTTATTCGTACAGTTCTCATTCAATTCTCTAACATTATCACACAGAGGCTAAAAAACATTCATCAATCATCTGGCCGAACACCATCAACAACGACGGGTTGTGAAGATCCATGAATGAGTGCGGCCATCCTATGGCAAATCAAACGCAAAAGGTGGCGATGGATAGTTCACACGCTTAGAAAACCACCAGATGGCATCACGAGAATGTCACTGCACTGAAACCCGCAAGGGAGCAGAGGTCGCGGTAGGCCAAAGAATAGTCAGAAAAGGTCGATGTTCCGCCAGCGACAGCTCAGAAATGTGTACGATGGAACAGACTCGTTGGGGACCTATGCTTCCGAGCGGAGTCAGTAAGAAAAAAAGTTCTGCGTAATAGTTGCCGTCTAAAGTGTTTCTCTTTTCAAGTTAATCGATGTGCATGACACAACATGTCTTCCAAAAAACTATCAACATGATCTGTTCCAAAACTTTTCGCATGCCCTCTTCTGTTTTCTCATCCCTGGAAGGACGCCTATTCTCCACACCAAGTGCAATTTGACGTTTTACTATTCAAAAACCCGATATTCTTGAAAATATATCGAGTCAGTCTTAGGAGCTTGCGTTGATTGCGGGTTGACTATCTGCAGGGAAAACGAGTTTTGAGAGAGTAAGCGCCTTCATTCTTACCAGCTTTGCGAGGTACTTCCATTGCATTATACATTGCGTTAAAAATATCTGCAATCATCTGAAAGATATCAGCGCTCATGCCGACTTGCCACCGATATTAGAACTATTTTTCAAATAAACTACTTCCCAATTGGTTCTAAGGCTATGGAAACAGTAACGAGAGCCATATGGACACCCATGTGGACAAACTCTGAACTTCTTCAAATCCAATTATGGACTTAATAAAGCTTTTAATGTTACTACTATTTGTCCAGAGCTTGAAAACATTAAGGTACGCACGATTCCAAAACGGAATGCCTAGTAGGTGAGGTAATCTATTCAGAGATCTTTCATACCACGAGAGCTACAATTGTCCGACTCCGTCTTGGTAAGTGATCAATGCAAATATAGTCCAGGTCTAGACTTTCTTAAGATATCCCGTCAGCACTGAAGGTTATATAAGGTTAAGTTAGTTCTTTGAGACTTGCACTAAAGGTCATGCGGGGTAACGTCACAGAATATAGCTCTGTTACGTTATAGCCGCTGAATTTGACGTGAACTGCACTGTCTGAAATATCTGAATCAGAAGAGTTATTTACTTTCTAGCTCTTAGTTTCACAAGGAAGTGACCCCTTAACTATTGGCTGAACTTGGCTATTTCCAGAGCGACGCATCTGCTGGTGGTTGCAGCTCTTCTAGTGTCGAATAATACACAACCTTTATAATCCCCCTTAGAGGATCGCTGGATCGAGGTTGTAAGAGACGCCGTTTATCTACATAGCAACCGGCATTAACACCCAGCATTAAACATGTCAGCGCTTAAATGGAACGGAGAATCTCTCTTATCAACAAGGGCTGCTAAGTAGACAATTGATTAGTAAAGGCCTCTTTCGACGAACAAAACTCACACTTTGTAAGGCTCTCATCATGCCCGTCCTAACGTATGGCGCAGAACTTTGGACGATGACTACATCCGACGAAGCGACACTTGGAGTGTTTGAGAGAAAGGTTAGGTTAGGTTGAAGCGGTTGTCCTGTGGGACACACTCAGGCTCATAGCCCATTGTGATGCCGCGTGGGGAGCTTGTCCCTATCTCTCCTAAAACCAGTGTGTGTTTTTCAAAAATTTTAGAATATCTCTGATTTCTATGGTACTGAGGTCTTCTAGCTCATTGAAAAATTGTCTACCCAGAATAGTAAGCCTGCGTCTGGATAGAGCAGGGCAGTGGCACAGTAGGTGCGAGATTGTCTCTTCCTCGTCCTCATCTAGACAGCTTCTACAGAAGTCATGTGTTTGCACACCCATCCTTTGGGCGTGTCTGCCTATTAGGCAGTGCCCCGTTATGACTGAGATCAATGTGCTAAGACTGTGTTTATTTTGGCTTAGCAGGGATTCTGTGCGTTTAGCATTTAGAGTCGGCCAAAGTTGACGGGCGATTTTGCAGGTTGCTTCATTTCGCCATCTTTCGTTTGCTTTCTTTACAATTTCTTCAAGGATGTGTAGCTTACATGTTTGTAAGGGTATCCCTATGTCATTATCTATGTGTTCGTCAGACAATTTCGTGCCGAGTCTTGCTAGTTCATCGGCTCTACAGTTACCCTCAATGTCGCGATGGCCAGGAACCCATGTTACCTTTAGGTGAAATGACTCAGCCGTCTCGTTAAGAGATGTGCGGCATTTCATGGCTACCTTGGAGGTTGTCGACTGTTTTGTGAGGGATTTTATCGCCGCTTGGCTATCAGTGAAAATGTAGATATCATTTCCGGATATCGCATCACACTGTATCAGTGTCGCGGCTTTTATTATTGCCATTAGTTCAGCCTGAAAGACACTACAGTAGTCGGGGAGCCGAAAACTGAAGGAGATCCCCAGATGTTCAGAATATACACCTCCGCCCACCCTGCCCTCGAGCTTTGAGCCATCTGTGTAGACATGGATGGACTCGCCCTGTCTCACGTCGTCCCGTTCCCACTCTTCCCTTGAGGGTAGGAGGGTCGTAAACGATGTAATGGCATGTATAGGCGGGAGTGCATAGTCCACCAGTCCGGGAAGCCCCAAAGTGCCAGCCAGGATTTTACCGTGGCCATAATCCGTATTTGACCACTTGTTTAGAGTGTTCAGCCTTATTGCCGCACTGCGTGCGTTATATATTGCCTGCAGATCTACCGGAAGGAGGTTTAATGTCGCATATAATGCTTTCGATGGTGTGGTTGACATAGCGCCGGTTATCAGAACAGATGCTAGTCTTTGCACTTTGTCAAGTTTCTTGATGTTCACACCCTTCTGAAGGGCATCCCACCATATTACTATACCGTAGTAGAGAATTGGCCTGACCACTGCTGTGTAGAGCCAATATATCATTCTGGGTTCCAATCCCCATTTCTTCCCAATAAGCCTTCCGCAGGAGTACGTTGCGGTCATAGCTTTCCGTGCTCTGTCTGCGACTGTGAGCCCCCAATTTAGCTTCCTATCTAGTATAAGTCCTAGATATTTTGCCCTTTCTGTTACTCTAAGTGGTTTCCCTCCTAGGAATATTTGTTGAAGAGTAGGTGTTTTGTGTTTCCTACTAAAAAGTATCAGATCCGTTTTTTCCGGATTTACCTCTAGTCCTCGACTTTTACACCAAAGTGATAGTCTGTTGAGAGATCTTTGTTGGAGGTCACATATTGTTGGAAGGTGTTTCCCCGAGATTGCTATTACGATATCATCGGCGTATGATATTATTTTACCTCCAATTTTTTCCAGTTCTTGTAGAAGCTTGTTGACAGTTAGGTTCCACAGAAGTGGAGAAATTACCCCACCTTGGGGTGTACCCCTGATCGGAAATTTTTTAACAAATGTGTCACCCAAATTTGCGTTTATCGTTCGCCCAGTTAGCATTCGTTCTATAAACGAGACTATTGCATTGCTTACTCCCATTTCCGTTAGCGAAGTGGTAATTGCTTCCGGATATATGTTATTGAAAGCACCCTCGATGTCTAGAAAGGCAGCGAGGGTAAATTCTTTGTAGTGAAGTGATTTCTCGACTGTGTGAACTAGCTCATGGAGCGCTGTTTCCACTGATTTGCCTTTGCTGTATGCATGTTGGGAAGGTGATAGCTTGTCGCTAATCCTTCCTTTGATATGCACATCTAGCAACCGCTCTAAAGATTTTAACAAAAAGGATGATAGGCTAATTGGCCTGAAGTCCTTCGGTTTCGTATGTGTGGTTTTCCCCCCTTTGGGAATGAATACCACTTTTACTTCTGCCCATTTCTTGGGGATATAGTTAAGACGTATCGCTGCCTCAAAAATTAAGGCGAGTGTAGGTGCAATCATATCTTTTGTGTGTTGCAAGTCAGCGGGAATGATTCCATCAGGTCCCGGTGATTTGTAAGGTTTAAAGCTGCCAATGGCAAATTTTATGTTGTCCTCCGTTATGAAATCTGTAGGGGGGTTCTCGTAGTGAACTATATGGTGGGTTCTACTGTCTTCGTTGCAGAGACAACCTGGAAAGTGCGTCTGCATTAGTAATTCAAGTGTTTCTTCACTGCTGGTTGTCCAGTTGCCATTCTCTTTTATGAGGTAGCTAGGGTTACTGGGACTTGTTGATACTACTTTCCGGAGTCTACTGGTCTCCGAAACACTTTCTATCTTTTGACAGAAGTCTCTCCAAGACGCCGTTTTCGCTGCCCTTATGGCATACTTAAATCTACGCTGGCATTCTTTGTATCTGTCCCACGAGTTGGTTCTTCTCGCTTCGTTATACATAGTTCTGCATTCCCTTCTGAGGTTTGCTATATCAGTGGACCACCATGGAGGTTTCGGTTTCCCTCTTCTTGTTCTTTGAGGACATGCTGCTTTCGCAGCTTGTTGAAATGCTGAAGTCAGCTCATCAACCACTGAGTCGAGCTGGGGCTCGGAGTTAATTGTGTATATCGCTGCTGGGAGATTGCTGGATAACGTGGTTTCAAACATCCCCCAGTTTGTGCGTCTGCGGTTTATAACCGGCTTGAACTGTTTAGTTGGCAATGAAATGGTGTACGTTAAGTACCTATGATCTGAGAAGGAGTTATCTGTAGACACTCTCCAATCTTTTAAAATTTGAGACCCTCGTTCATTGACACACGTGATGTCTAGAACTTCACTTCTCGTACTTGTTACAAAAGTAGGGGTATCACCTATGTTGCTAATATGAAGATTGTTACACATAATGAATTCAAAGATGTACTCACCACGTGCGTTCGTGTCTGAACTACCCCAGACATGATGATGTGCATTAGCATCTGCTCCCAATATGAATGGGATGCCACGTCTCGATGCTTCATGAACTGCGTCTCTTATGAGTTGTGATGGAGGTGGTTGCTCCGCGTCGTGTGCCATATAAGATGAGGCAAGCCATATCGTCCTTCCGCAGGACTCCACTGCCGTGATTACGTTGTCCGCATCGCTAAATTGTATTAGTAAATATACATTAATACATTTCTTTGCTAGTATGCACGACCTGGGTTTACCTTTGTCAGTGACATAAACCAATTTGTACTCTCTGCTGCTCAAACCGCAAACCCGATCTTTTACGACCCATGGTTCTTGGATGAGCACGATATCCTCTTCTCTTTCTGCGAGACGGAGGATGAGTGCGGCTGAGGCCGCCTTACTGTGGTGGAGATTGATTTGTACAATCTTCACCATCGCTATTGTCGGTTATTGAAGGGCAGCCAACCACGGTTTGGTCTGCGTTCTCTTCATCGGATATAGGGGGAGAGACTCCTCATCCTCCATAGCGGAGAGATCGGAGTATTCCCCCTCCATGTCCTCTAAGGTAACCCTTTCGAAGAGCTCGCCTACCATGCCGGAGTTGGAAGCCACCTCATCGTTGTCTGTGACAACCTCGTTCACTTCCGCAGATGTAGTTATATTTTCTGCGGAGGTGCTTTTGCTAGCTACATCCTGTCTGTAGACATGGAGAGTCAGCGCCTGGAAGCCATAGTTAATCTTCCATTTCCTGTTGGCAAGTGGGTCCAAAGACTCCTCATTGAGGATTATCACGGCCAGTCTCCTCTTGCCGTCCACTTCGCCAATCTTTGCTACCTTCCAGTCGCTGGTAGGTAGTTCGGGGTTGCCTAGCTTTATTATATCCAGGACTTCCTCTGGATCCGAATGGAAGTCTGGTATCCAGGCTCTGGATCTTGGCCGGTTGGGAATGTCTTCACGGCGGACCACATCAAGGCGGGCTCCCGGCCAAGGTTCCCCTATTCGATTAATCGCTAGGGTGTAGAGATCCACGGAACGTTGTTCAGCGCATCTTATCAATTTGACGCGGGATTGAAACCATCCCGCATCCGAGCAGCTGGGTGGAGGTCCCGGATTTTCTTTCAGGATGTCCCTATAGACCTTCCAGAGGCTCCTATTGATTAAGTCCCAGTTTGCTTGAGAGATCGCACCATCATGGGAACTGCGATCAATCACTGCCCGTACATGGCTTCCTTTCGCTACTTCCGCGAAAGACCTCTTCGGAGTGACTTTAGTAGTTTGAGTGGCGGACACCTTAGTTCGTTTGGCTTCAGCCGATGTCCCTTCACTCGATCTCTTCCGCTTGCCTTGTGCGGAGTCCATTTTGGCCTTCTCCCGGTGTTCGGTAATGAAGGCTTCAGCCCACGCCTTGGAGTCTGACTGTTCCTCCGTCAGATCCTCTTCTCTGGTGTCCTTCAGTCTCTCCAGGATTCTGAAGGCCGATCGCCTGGTACGATAGTACCTTTCTGATGCACTTATTTGCTTCCGGGGGTGGGTACTACCCGGGGCAGTGATAGTGCCAGAAGGGCAGACATCGGAAGCCATTGGCTTAGCCATGTGGCCCGATGCTGCCGACGTTGAGGGGGGTGTTTCTCCTTTCGGAGTTCCCGTGCCACCTGGAGTGACAGGGACAGCAAGGTCTGCTTGTCTTTTGACAGGGCAGCTCTTGCTTCCCAAGGATTTTGTTGCGAGGGGGGGTCTATTGCTGGCACCAGACGTAGATGGTGTGTCATCCTCAACTTGTCTTAGGACAGGGTTGGGATTGTTGCCAGTGAAAGATCTCGCTGCCGTGGAGGCAGTCCCAGAAGGGACGGAGCGGGAGTTAGGCCCTGGCTTGGCCACAGGCTTCACTCCGCTTACATTCGTGGTCTTCCTTATGGAAAGACCTGACCTTCCTGAAGGATTTGGTCTTAATTTGTGGGTGCCTTGGTTATCCGAGGCTAGGTTTTTTTTAGTGTTCATAATTCATTTCATAATCGTCCGCACTGCTCGACGTGGCGAACGTGGCGGACTAAGATTTTTTAGGGGGGAGAGGGGAGATGTCGACCATGGTAGTCCCCTCTACCATGGCAAGGTCATTCTACCTCCTGAGGTGACCCAGTTTCAGAAGGGCGCCGTTAAAATACAGCCGGATACCCCTGGCTGCAAACCATCCATTGGGCACGGTGACGCGTAACACCCTGGATTAGGGGGGGTGCAGGAGAGGAGATGATGGGATACCAGGTTAGGGATAGCAGTGGGGAGATCGTCGGTACGGTACTCTCCGCATGGTGATTGACTGGCCTCCGCCGTTTTCCGGATGGTTGGCCAGCCAATACCCATGTGGAGCTTCCCTCTTAGTTCGTGGTGGGTTAACCCTCATGATATGGGGGCTAAACCAGCACTTAAGCCTCATCCCCGCGGCAAGGAGACCAACATGATGAGGAGAAAGATTCTGCGTAAGATTTTTGGACCTTTGCACGTTGGTGATAGCGAGTATCGTAGGTGATGGAACGGTGAACTGTTAGAACTTTACGGCGACACAGACGCATCGCAGAAAATAAAGATCTAGCGGATTCATTGGCTGGGTCATGGCGTCCGATTGGAAACAAACGCCCCGGCTCTAAGACTATTCGATGCAGTACTACCTGGTGATAGCAGAGGTCGAGGAAGACCTCCTCTACGGTGGAAAAATCAGGTGGAAAAGCACTTGGATTCGCTTGGTGTGCCCAACTGGTGCTGATTAGCACGAGAAGGAAACCACAGGCGCGCTTTGTTGAAGTCGGCCAAAATCTCATTAGCGGTTATAGCGCCAATCAAAAAGAAGAAGAAGAAGGGGATCGCTTCTTTCATTCAATTAGGCAGTTTGTAATTGAAATACAAGTGGACTTGAATCGGGGTTCTGAGAAAACCGCCTTTGATGGTCTAAAAGAACTTGGATATGAACTCACTAAATTTGTAAGGTTTCAAAACTAAATTCATTGAATTTTAAGGAACAATTTACACTGCTTCCATTTTGCCACAATTTTGCTACCATTTTTCTCTTTCGTTCATTTTTAATGATGCCTCTGAATGTCAGCGCTTGTCGCATAAACCAATCAGCCTGGAAAGCTTAACGTTTTGGTTCAAGCGCTTTCTTTTACTCCAGTCCTGTCGACTAGTGATAACCATTTTTTCCTTTACATAACGAATAATTTTGGTAATGACAAATTCGTCTCAAATGAAGCTAGTGAAAGTCGACTCTCCCAGGCTTTTACCTATAGAGACAAAAGCTCTGGTGCGAGAATTATAATAGAACTGCCTTCCAAACGTTAGTAATAAGCTATCGAAAAAACAATGCAGATTCTAATTAAATCGGATCATTCGAAATATGTGAAATTAAGCCTCCAGTGTCATGCCATAATCGTCAATTTATTTTACATCAATTGTATGATATTTCCAACACTGCTTCAAATTTATTTTAAATTTCCCAAATTCCCTATTATCCATTACTTATTTCAGACCATCATCCGCCACTCAAATTATGCACAAAACAGTGCGATTATCGCCTGAAATATACTCGTGTGCAACCATAAAACTCTCAAAACTGCACAAAAACGGTGAACCATCGAAACGATTTCCGGCGCAAATACCACAACAGATTCACACAAAATTGCTGCTGACCAGAAGGGAAAACCGCAGATAAGGCGATACACAATGATAGAAACACATATGCAAATCAAACAAAAAATCTAAGTTCGTGTGCATATGTATGTGTACTCATATATGTAGTTGCTCATTGTTAGGAGCCGCTGCAAATGTCGCAATCCGTTGGAAAATTGGCGGACAACCGCGAATTGTGAATTTTGCTGATAGAGTCAATTTTGTATTGCGCATTTCTAGCACTGTTTTATTATCTCACAAATATACATAGATAAGCATGTATATGTGTGCTTGTAAATACATGCATAAATAGTAATTGATGCGCAGTCAACCATTGATGTTGTTGCTGCAGTGCACCCATTAAAATGTTTCTGTCATAGATTTTGGACTTGCGATGGTTGGGTAATGCGAGGGACGTGTGGAATGAGGGGGACGTAAATTGACAAGTACAATGAGACTAAACAATCGGGGGAAATATCAAAAATTTTAGAAACAAATTGGCCGATATATTAGTATGAATGTATGCATTTGCTAACAAACTAAGCGGTAAACACATCGATTTTAGTGGTCGCTAGTTTTTGGTTCATTAGGAAAAGTAATATACGAGCAAAACCCAAAAACAAAAAAGCAGATACATCAGGTGTTACTCATATTGCTTAGTACGCACAAATAATTACAAAAAAGGAATTTTTAAGTGCATTAGCAGAGATTAGAATGCAGGGGCTTAGGATACGAGGGGTGCCTTTTATATTTCGGGATTTGGCAACCCTGGTGTTGCAATCTGGCAACTGACAGCTGTATCGCAAAGTCTGACATTTTTTGGCTTTTACGTACTCAGAACGTTGTGAAATACCAGCGCCATTTGTGTTGTTTACAGTAACTTAAAAGATTCATCTCGGTACAAAAATGGAATTAAATCGTGAACATTTTCGTGCGATTATTTTTTACAACTTTCGACGTGGATTAACTCAGCAACATTGCATGGATGAACTTAATTCATGTTTTGGCGATGAAGCTCCATCAAGGATCAGTGTTTATCGATGGTATGGTGAATTCAATCGTGGTCGTAGTTCACTCCAAGACGAATTGCGTGAAGGTCGTCCAAAATGAGTTGTTGTTCCGAAAACCATTGATGCTGTGCGCGAACTGATATTGCAAGATCGTTATGTGACCTATCGTGAGATTGAGACAATCTTAGGCATTAGTGGGGCCAGCATACGTTCAATATTGCATAAACATTTGACTGTCAAAAAAATTTGTTCGCGTTGGATCCCACACAATTTGTCAATCGCTCAAAAAAAGGCTCTTGTCGATTGGTCGAAGGAAATACTCAAAAAATACGATCGCGGGGCTTCGAAACACGTCTATGACATCGTGACAGGTGATGAATAATGGATTTACGCGTATGAGCCCGAAAGTAAACAGCAGTCGACTGTATGGGTGTTTCAAGATGAGCCAATTCCAAACAAAAGTTGTTCGCGCACGAAGCACTTCCAAGCAAATGGTCGCCTGTTTTTTCGGAAAAACTGGCCATGTCGCAACCGTACCACTAGAACAACGCAGAACAGTAAATTCTGAGTGGTACACAACCATTTGTTTGCCAGTTGTCTTCCAAGAAATTACGAAAACCAATCGCTAAAGACGAATCACTCTTCACCAGGTTAATGCGAGCTCTCACACATCGGCTCAAACAACTGCATTTTTGAGCACCCAAAACATCGAATTAATGGGTCATCCGCCGTATAGTCCTGACTTGGCACCGAATGGCTTCTTTTTATTCCCGTGCGTAAAAAAAAACTGAGAGGTCAACGTTTTTCGACACCTGAAGAAGCGGTTGCGGCATTCAGAATGCATGTTTTGGAGGTACCTCATTCAGAGTGGCAAAAGTGCTTCGACAATTGGTTCAAACGCATGCAAAAGTGTATAGATCTTCATGGAGAATATTTTGATAAACAATAAAGTGATTTCCGTTGATTAAAATTTGTTTTAGTTCTCTAATCCCGACATATAAAAGGCACCCCTCGTATATGAGAGTAGAAAAGTAAGGGAGTAAACTATGTTAAACAAGTGATTAGGATAGAATGGAATGCGATGTGATAGGATATGATTGAATAAAATTCAGGATAGGAAAGAATGTGATTGAATAAGCAGGGAATTATAAAGTTGGTTAAGGTGAGATGGGACGGAATACAAGATATGATATGGGACAGAATAGAATGGAATTTATTGGGATAGAAAAGATATGATAAGATAAAATGTGATAGTGTAGAGCGCGATTCGATAGGAGAGAAAAAATTGAACAAAATAGGATAGTATTGGCTTTTATTTTTAGAAATTTGGATACTATAAGAAAAGACAAGATAGAGGAGGAAAGAATAGTGTATTCTCTTCCTTGTTTCCCCCTTATCGCTAATTCACGCTAAAAGAAGTGTATTTTATTGATCTAAATTACAGTTTAAATGTTATACAAGTTTTGAGATTAAGTATACTACAGTCTGTGTCTGAAAAAAGGAACCGCCATTATTCATGAAGTATAAAAGATATATATTTTTAAATTATTTTACATGAAAGTATGTACAAAACTGCGAGTCGCAATAACTCAATAAGCCGTTTAGTGTTCATCATTGTCGAGTATAGACTGGCCCATGAAGAAGATCACACTTTGAACCAGCTTTTCTGCTTAGCTCGTCGACAAACAGGACTAGATTTTGCGAACTTGATGCACAGATTGCTTCAAATCATGGACTGCCGGAAAAGATGCGTTTTCATACTTCCCCACACACTTTCAATGGGGTTGGCGTCTGGGGACTGGGAAGGCCTGTTCAATACTGTGACGCCATTTTCTTGTTTTGTTGTTTCTCAATGTGTTTTTCTGAGAGCAGTGGTTTTGATGATGCGGGACGGTAGGATATGTTCGCCTCCTTCAATCGACTTTCGATGGCGTTTATACTCACATCTATTCCCTTTTTAACAAGAACTGATCGCGCTTGGCGTAGGTACAAAGAAGGGTCTTGATTAAAAAGTTGGACGATCACTTTATCCTGCTTTTTTTCATCACTCGGAAAAGTCATCAACATTTTTGTACACCTTATACTGCTAATTCCACATCACAACAAACTTTTTTTGATTTTTTAATTACTTTTGTAGCCGCGGCGTAAGGTAATTTCGGCCCTTGCGAATGCGTGCATAAAAATAGCGCCTCAAAACGCTTCGCGTAGTTCTCACTCATATTATATATCACCCAGTAAAAAGCAGAACGGAATACATCATGAAGTGAGGAGAAAAAAACCGATTTTTTTCTTCTGACACAGACTGTAATTGAAGCAAAAATGGGCATTTAAGCCACAGATAAAGAATGCACAGGTATAATTTGAAAGAAAAAATACAAGGTTTACGAATTTAATTTAATTTAAAAGAAGCATATTAGAGTTTGGAGATATGTATAGACATTTTTTAAACTATTAACAATATATCTGGCATACTTTGAAAATTCTGCAGTTCTTATAACATTGTGACAGGCTTTATGTCAAAGAGCGGCACATTGTGTTGTACCTGGAATGTTTTATATCGCTCTCGAGCACAGTAACAACGGGGACAGTCCTTGAGAACATACATCATTGTTTGTACGGAGAGTGAATCGCAATCATGGGCAATGATCGTCACTAATGATCTTGAATCAATTAAGATGTGCTTTATTAAAACTGCACCTAGTGAAGATCTGGGTCAGATCGAAGGAAATATCAACATTTTCCCTGCATTGTCGTGCGTCTGCAACAGTCGCCTCTCCTTCATATTTTCGTTACCACTCTTCAAACGCTTCTGACTGAATTTGACGCCTGGCGTAACTAAGTGGGCACATTGAGTATTACAAATCAGAATGTCAATTAGTAACATCCTGGGCCTGCTGATCTGCAACTTCATTGTCTTCGATGCCAATGTGAGATCTTATACAAAAAAAAAACAATATCAAAAGAGATGTCCTTGAGAAAGGTGATGAAGGTGTTGATGTATTAATGCAATCAACAGCGTCGGATTGCTTCGTTTCTCAATAGTGGGCAAGCAAGAACGACTGTTTTGCTGCCTGCTTACTAAAAGCTGCCAATTTAATTCAGAATTAAAAAGACGAAAATGAAATGAGATTCGATATATTCTCCGCAGAGAATACGATAATTTTGCGAAAATGGCTTTTCAATGGAATCGGCAAGCAAGTCGACGCAGAAGTCGTCCACGTCAAACTTGGGTGCGTACAATCTCCCACGAGAGTCTTTCAACCACCACCTGGAACCAAATCAGACACATAGCGGCTGACAGAAATCGTTGGAGGACATTTGTTTCCGCCCTAAGTTCCGACCAAGAGCGATATAATTTGTATTATAATGTTTTTTCTTATATATTGTAGTTCGTTTATTTTCAATTGATAATGAGATCTAAGTGTACCTATAATTTATCAAGGAATAAAAACAAAAAAAAGGACTGTCGGAAAAGATACACAGTCAAGGGTATTTTAAGACAAGACAGGATAGGCAGGGTAAAGCTAAAGGCATGGCTAAAGAGAGAACGCAGTAGTGTGAGATAGTATTAATATATTGATGTTGTTGTTTTTGCTACCACAGCATAAATATTCCCAATATATATACAAAGAGCGCTGCTTGGAGTGACAGTAATTGGCTTTTAACCCTTTGTTGGTTGTTTCGCCGAGCTCCTCCTCCTACTTGTGATGTACGCCTTGATGTTTTTCCTTTTTTCTCGCGCACCAAACCATTCAACTACTGCGGCCTCCATTAGCCGTTGGAGTATTTTTGGTCGAATACAAATACGGGTCGTTCCGGTAAAGTAGAACTGACTGTCGAGATAGGATTGATCAGAATAGCTTACGATAGGATGGTATAGTAGAGAAGTTAAAGGGTAAAATAAAGTATAAAGTACAATATAGAATATAGAATATAGAATATAGGAAAGTACATACTGGGATGGAATTAGATGGTAAAGGGCAGGACATTATCAGAATGGGCAAATGCAAATATATCAGGAAAGAATATTAAAAGATAAGGGAGTATAAGACCTTATAAGATAAGCAGGATAGGATACCACTGTTTATTAAATAAGAAAGGATAGGACGCATTAGATAAAGATAGAAAAGGAGAGAACATAAGAATGTACAATAGAATGAGAGATATTGGAATGAGCGATAATATAATAATATAAGAGTGGATATAAGGCGGAATATTGGATGGGATGGGATAGGAGGAAGTTGAACAGGATAGTACAGAAAATTGGGAACGCTGAAGATACACTCATTTGGACCATTCGGTATCAGCGAAGTGCTAGATACCATTAGTTATCAGCGTTTGCTGTACGTATTTGAATATAACTCGGAAATGTATGGGAATTGCATCACAAAACTTGCAGAGATTACTAAGTATATGAAAAGCTATTATTAAAAAAAATTTATTGTAATTAAGACAAAAATTAAAAAAAAAGCTGAATGATGTTTTTTAAAAGTGAGCAAAAACGTTTTGTTACAAAAAGTTGTTACAACATTTTTTCAAAAACTTTTCTCTAACATATATAATTTTTCCCCCAAATAATTTTTCGAAAAAGTTAATAAATTTTATTTTAGAAATAAAACGAAAAATGTTTGTGAAAAAGTTCAAATGTTTTATATTTGACTTAAAAACTCAATCTAAATTTTCAACATTGACTAAACTTCAAAATCATAAAAATTTGTCCATACATTTTTTTACAATATTTTTTTAAAAACAATTTTTTTTAATGTTTTTGCTCTTTAAATATCAAATATTTTTTTCAATTTTTTTTTTCTGAAATACCTTTATTTTTCAAAAATATTTTTGAAATATTTTTCAAAATATACAAATTTCTTTTCAAAATTATTTTCTAAAAATTTCCAACCCAGAAATAATACAAAATTTTGCTTCAATTAATGCTTTTAGAAAGTTTACATATTTTATCGTAAAAATTAAAAAAAAAAATTTTTAGTGAAATTGTGTTAAAGAACCGAAAATGCATAAGTATTTCACTTAAGAACTCTACCTAAATTCTTAATATTGACTCAATCCCAAAATCATAAGGATTTGTACTCAGGTACATTTTTTTTACAATGTTTTTAAAACAATTTTTTTCCAAAAAATTTTTTCCAGATTTTGCTTATCTAAAAATTTGCAGTCCAAAAGTACAAATTTTTTTCAAAATTTTTTTCTAAAAATTTGCAATTCAAAAATAATAAAAAAATTTACTTTAAATAATACTTTTAGAAAATTTACATGTTTTATCGGAAAAATAAAAAAAAAATTTTGTTTTTTTCGAAATTGCTTAAAAGCACCGAAAATACATAAGAATTTCACTTAACCTCTTTAGGGATGAATTTAGCGTAGAGTTCATTTATGAATGGAATGTTTACAATGTTTTTTAAAAATTTTTTTTCCAAATTTTGCTAATTCTAAAAATGTGCAACCCAAAAATACAAATTTTTAATTTCTTAAAATTTGCTACCTAAAAAGAATACAAACATTTCTTCAAATATTACTTTAAGAAAGTTCACATATTTTATCGTAATTTGTTTTATGACTTAATCTCAAAATCATAAAAATTTGTCCTTACAATATTTTTTTTTAAATAAATTTTTTTTACAATGTTTTTTAAATAAATTTTTTTACAAATTGAATTTGCAATATTGAATAAATCTCCAAATCATAAAAATTTGTCCATAAAATATTTTATTTACAACGTTTTTTTTTTTTGAGAAAATAAAGTTTTTTTAAAATACTTTTAAACAAGTTTTTCCAAATGTTTTCTTTTTTTTGCAAATTTGTTTCCAAAAATTTTTCAAACCAAAAGTGTTATTTTTTCTCAAATAAGTTTTGCAGAAAGTTTTCATATATGATATTAAAAATTTAAATTTTTTTTTTGTCAAACTGTCAAAAGCACCGAAGATATTTTAGTTAAGAACCCACCTTAATTTTCAATACTGACTAAATCTCCAAATCATTAAAATTTATCCATAAAATATTTTTTTCCAACATTTTTTTGGAAAACAAAATTTTTAACAATATTTTTTAAATAAATTTCTCCAACATTTTTTACAAATTTTTTTTTCAAAAACTTTCAGACCAAAAATATTAATTTTTCTTCAAATAATTCTTTTAGAAAGCTTACATACTTAATCGTAAAAATTATAAAATTTTTTTTTTTTGTGAAATCTTTAAAAAGCACCGACGTTACTTCACTTAAAACTCTCTACCTCAGTTTTCAAAATTCACTTAATCTCAAACTCAATAAAGTGTGGACACCTATTTTCAGTTAACATAACTTCTTTTTATAGTTATGTAGGCTCGGCAAACTAATTTTTTATTTATTTACTTTACCAAATATACAGGTCTATGAAAAACAATTTCTTACAGACTAATTACCAATTATACATAAGGGGACCCGGTGGTATAGAAATTTCAAAAAATCAATTTTTTCCCCATACGTCGAAAGTCTAGTATCTTAGGAATATATTGTGAAATTTTCATGCGGAATTTCCCAATATTATAACTTCTACAGCCCATTAACTAGGTAGAGAGCGGTCCGCGCGTTCCTGTTTCTTGAACTTTAAACTCAATTATCTTAAAAATACTTTTTTCGGCCTAGTGTTGTCAAAGAACAAAAAAAACTATTCACCGCATCGTCTGAAATTTTAATATATTGTCCACAACATCAATGTCATTTTGTCAAATTTTTTTTTTTATTCTAGTACGGCACATAGCTACAGTCATACTGATAAACATTTTTTTTGGTTTTTGTGTTTCAGATAAATAGAAGAGCCAAAATGGACAATACCGTCCACGTCCAATTTTTTGAGAGGGTTAACTTCAGCGCCATTTTTAAAATTATTTAAATTAAAAAAAAATTTGTTTTCTTTTTTGTATGTAAAAGCAGTCAAATAAAAGGCCTATAAAATGTATGTGTTTATTTTTTAGGCAAAGAAGAATCAAGATCGATAGACGTTGAGATTTGATTAACTTCCCAAATAAACTTCGCAATAGAAAGGTAGCAAAGCACGAAGAACATTAAAATTTATTCTTTTTAAAGGGAGTAACAGTCATAAACTCCTGGTATAATGCAAGATAAAAAGTTAAAAATAATATTGACCTTCTTTTGCCTAGCGATTACGAATTCAGCAACTCTAAACGTGCAATGTACGAATGCATAGGATGCAGGAAATCCAGTGGACGTAAGGATTAGGAATAGCTCATCTGACATATTTTTCTGAAAACGAGTTTTTGAGTGCATGCATCCCCCTTTTGGGAAAGGAAAATTCAATGCCATCTCACTCATTATGTCATGGGTATAAATAAGTATTTAAAATCAATATTTGAAAATTTAGTCCTATGCAACTTTAAAGTCCTTTCAAAAATTAAATTAAATGCGTCAATTAAAGAAATAGTTTCGCGCGCTTATGAAGTTGTCCCCCTATAGCTTTTACTATCCAACAGAATTTTATACACACATACACATATTTATATATGTAGATATTCATTGTTCTCTGGCAGTAATTTTGCTACTCTGGCATAAAAACCGAGCTTTGGCGGTGAGTTGTGGTAAGCTGTGGTCGGTGTGGAGGGTAGTAAGTTAAGTGAATAAAGGTCATGGCGAGACCGCGCTGGAATATGAATGAGCGTATTTTACCCATACTTCCAAGCACACATAAAAATGAACCAAATTATGAACATGAATTTTGTATATGTATTGGTATACGAGCACACATACACACTTGTACTTATGTATTATTCCAGCTGCTGCAGAAGTGAGCAGAAGCGAGCATACACAAACGCATTTGCTCATTACAAAAGCCAACAAAAGGAGAATAATCATATTCATTCATATTAGGCAATAACAAAAGCAGTTATGTTAAGATATGTACGGATGTGTGCGTAAACTGAGCAGCGGCGACAGGCAAAATTGTTGATGGTTTTAGCCGGAGTTCATGCTCGCATTTATGAATGTGTGTTTGTGTGTGCATTCATTTCAATTCCATTTCTATGCTTCACACGCACATTTTGTCTCGTCACCTCACTCACACTTTAACACCCACCAATTTGTTGTTCTTTACATAAATGCCGCTACATAACATTATTACATATTATCCTTTATCGTTATCATTGCCTGATATGCGTGTTATTGTCGTTTTGCTGGTTATTTGTTGCCCTTTGTGGCGTGCATATTTTACTTTTCGCGTATTATTATTGTTGTTGTTTACATAATCATTATGCAAAACTTATGTTGACCGTTTAATAAATGTGTATTGTATAAATTGGTATGCGCTGCGTTGATATTATTTATTATTATGGTTAAACGCGGCCTCCGTTCTTTGTGCTTTAATCCACCTCAAAGCGCCAGTAAGTAGGCAATGAGTTTGACGTTAATTTTATGGTTGAATAAATGTATGCATATGAATTAAATACCTAAATTAGCCCTTTATTGGATGCTTATGAAGATAAAGTATATGATAGAGTGTAATGAAATGAGATGAGATGAGATGAGATGAGATGAGATGAGATGAGATGAGATGAGGTGAGATGAGATGAGATGAGATGAGATGAGATGAGATGAGATGACATGAGATGAGATGAGATGAGATGAGATGAGATGAGATGCGATGAGATGAGATGAGATGAGATGAGATTAGATGAGATGAGATGAGATGAGATGAGATGAGATGAGATGAGATGAGATGAGATGAGATGAGATGAGATGAGATGAGATGAGATGAGATGAGATGAGATGAGATGAGATGAGATGACATGACATGAGATGAGATGAGATGAGATGAGATGACATGACATGAGATGAGATGAGATGACATGAGATGAGATGAGATGAGATGAGATGAGATGAGATGAGATGAGATGAGATGAGATGAGATGAGATGAGATGAGATGAGATGAGATGAGATGAGATGAGATGAGATGAGATGAGATGAGATGAGATGAGATGAGATGAGATGAGATGAGATGAGATGAGATGAGATGAGATGAGATGAGATGAGATGAGATGAGATGAGATGAGATAAGATGAGATAAGATGAGATGAGATGAGATGAGGTGAGATGGGATCAGATGAGATGAGATCAGATGAGATGAGATGAGATGAGATGAGATGAGATGAGATGAGATGAGATGAGGTGAGGTGAGATGAGATGAGATGAGATGAGATGAGATGAGATGAGATGAGATGAGATGAGATGAGATGAGATGAGATGAGATGAGATGAGATGAGATGAGATGAGATGAGATGAGATGAGATGAGATGAGATGAGATGAGATGAGATGAGATGAGATGAGATGAGATGAGATGAGATGAGATGAGATGAGATGAGATGAGATGAGATGAGATGAGATGAGATGAGATGAGATGAGATAAGATGAGATGAGAATGACTATATCGAGGATAAGGTGAGATGACTATGTCAAAATTACAGGGTGAACGAAATGAAGTGTTACCTATTCAAAACACCATAACTTTTTTGTGTGAAATTAGTTTTTATTGATTTCAAAGACAAAACTGTCCGAAAATGATTACAATTTTAACACATATTCAATTTAGGTCGATATGAGCACCTTTTGTCTTGACTCCAGCCTTGAAACAAAATGAGTTGCATGCTACACGAATGTTATCTTGAGGTATTTTGGCCCATTCTCGTATAATCGCTTTTTTCAGCGCATCCATACTGGCATATTTTTTAGTCCTCACCTTGCTCTCCAAAATGGACCCGATGGAATAGTCCATCGGATTTGATATTAGATGAGATGAGTTGAGATGAGATGAGATGAGATGAGATGAGATGAGATGAGATGAGATGAGATGAGATGAGATGAGATGAGATGTGATGAGATGAGATGAGATGAGATGAGGTGAGGTGAGATGAGATGAGATGAGATGAGATGAGATGAGATGAGATGAGATGAGATGAGATGAGATGAGATGAGATGAGATGAGATGAGATGAGATGAGATGAGATGAGAGGAGATGAGATGAGATGAGATGAGATGAGATGAGATGAGATGAGATGAGATGCGATGAGATGAGATGAGATGAGATGAGTTGAGATGAGATGAGATGAGATGAGATGAGATGAGATGAGATGAGATGAGATGAGATGAGATGAGATGAGATGAGATGAGATGCGATGAGATGAGATGAGATGAGAGATTTTTTAACCATTCTTGGTTCACAAGAGCTTTATGAGACAGTGCCGAGTCCTGTTGGAACGTCCATGGTCTACGAGCGAAATGTTTGCGTGTCCACGGCTCTAAAGCAGCTTCTAAAACCCCCGATAATAAGTCGCATTCACTTTGACACCAGGCTCGATAAAAACGATTGGAGAGCGTCCATCAACGGTCACTGTGGCCCAAACCATTACTTGCGATGGGAAATTGCTTCGAGTGGCCATACGTAGGCTCAAATTCTCCAATGAGCGTTTAGTCAAGTAAACACGATCGTTTTGAGTGTTTATGAACTGCTCAATTGGGAAATTTTTTCCATCAGAAAACACAATGTTAGGAAATTTGCCACGTTCGTGCAAGCGCAACAGCTCCTTTGCTCTTTCGCACCGAACTTTTTTTTTGTGGGGTGTGCTTTCAGTGCACTGTTGAGACTTTCTTTTATTTTGAGTTTGTGATGACAAATATAGCTTAGCCTTTGTATTAGTCTTACATTTGGAGTTATCACCTCTTTGACCTTGGTGATCTCCCATAGAATTTCGATTGGATTCGTGTCAGGCGAATTGCCAGGAAAAAGTAAAATATGATTATTGTGGTCTTCCCAAAACTTGGTACAAATGTACTGAATGATGCATAAACGTGGATTTATTACCAGCGGGGAACCAACCCTTTAAAAATCAATAAATAATTAGCGTGTACACTTTTGCTAGGGGTTTGGCCGAGATTCTCCTCCCATTTTCGCCGTGCGTTTTAATGGGTCCTACACTTTTAAGCAGACTCCGAATGGCAAATTGTTTTTATAAGGAGCTCGGAGGGACGACCGTTATTAGAAAGAACGTTTTCTGTTAGTTGGTATTCATACACGAAGGTTCGAATCTACGCACTCCCGAATGGTAGTCGCGCACCAACACATTCGGCTGGGCCGGTTGAACAAACCCTTTACAGTTTATAATATTTAAATTTGTAAAACTTGTATATGTTGGTTGTTGTTCTTATAACAGCACAAATACTCCCCCAATACAATTACAGAGAATGCATCTGGAGAAACAGTCCTTGGCCGAATACAAATTTGGATCGTTCCAGTAATGTAGAATTATATATAGACAGTCGGATATTGGTTTTGTGGCATGGTTCGCTGGACGATGTGGAGGGTCCAATACTTTTAGCGCTTATGACTGACCGCAACATTATTTTTTTACTTTCTCCATGATACAGTCAAAATTACATTTTTATATTAATGCAAACTGACCTTACTCCAGTTTTCAACTATCATCTAGCGGTGTTTTCTTCAGTCAAGCATCAGACAACCGAAATATTTTTTCTAGAACGATGACTTGTCAAGCCTTTCGCTGCTAAACTCCGCAACATAGTTCTCCTCGAAACTGGTATACCGCACAGTTGGAACTTACTGAGTTGAGTGAAAAGTACAGCAGTTTTTTCCTGGTTTTATAGGCAGATTTTTCGTATTATCCTGACCGGGTATGACGTTGTTATGCATTTTCATCTACAATGACCTTCGATCTTTGGTGAAATGGGCTGATTTCAATCCCTGCTGTTCTTTATTCTATTAGCTACAGATTTGGAAGCACGTGCAATATTTGTTATCTTCTTTTGAGAGAGATTCATATGTTGAGGAAGAGTCTGAACTTAAGATTTTTTTCAAGGAGGTACGCCTGGAGACTAATATTATCACAATTATTAAGTAAAAAGTATGTGTCTTTGAATGGAGCCCGCTTTAAGTATGAAAATTTAAAAAAATATGGCAGTCGCAATTAATTTGGTCATCCACTGCATGCTCCCATTGTCCGAGGGTGTGTGCGAATCAAAGTATTTTTGAGTGCATTAAAAATCACTTTTTTTATAAGTACACTATTCCGTATTCACCGCAGACTTTCGAGCATAAGCATTTAAATTTAAAAAAATTCAATAAAAAAATGTTTGTAATTCACTGCAATTCCCCATAAACTCTTAATAGGAAATATTGAAAAACCCCAAACCACCGGGTTCAATAGACGCTGGCACTTTTGCAATTGAGGTCAAGTGATGGGCATATAATTGATATTTTTAAACACATGTTTACACATTCAATATAAAAGCGTATGTGTGTGTGTGTGTATGTATGCATAAAATATATCCACTTATTGACATTGCTCATATTACATTGCGAAACAAGCAGAGCACTTCAGATAAAGTTCATGCATGCAAACACAATTCTTTTGAAAGCAAAACAGCCAGTGAACAAGAAAAATCGCATTGTTCTCAACGCAGTAATGAGTTTGTGCACTCGAAAATATTTGGCTAAGATAAACGACAGTTTATGGCAGCAGCAACAGCACCCATTGTCACAACAACAACAACAAATCAACCACAAAATCAGCAACACTTAAGCTGCTGGCAAATAAACTCATATTTGTTTGTGTGTGTGTGTGTGTCTATCCAAATGCATACACACACAGGTTCGTGTGTAAGCTTGCACTCGCGTCAGACTCTCGAATTGCTGCAATAAAAACGGCCATGAGGTGGCAATGATGCAGCGCTGATATTCTTAATCATGCTTTCCGTTTAAAATGCTCACAATTTTCGAAATGCATCTTTCAGTAAGTAGCTCATGAATATGACTTATTTGCTCGTTTTGTTGATAGCGCAAAATGCGTATGCGGAAGCTTTCTTATCTAAATGAAAATCTTACAATCCATAAGCCAAAAATGGCTACTTGAAAATCGTGCCGAATGACTCATATATGTGGTTATTTATTACTATTCTTCTTCCTCCTTCATGATTGGCGCTCTAACCGCCTCAGCGATGGTGGCTGAGTTCAGCAAAGCGAGCCAGTCATTTATCCTTCCACGCACTAACTAACTAAAACTAGAAATACGAAATGAGGTTAAGTGCTAATCTGCTTCCTTATTCTAATGCAAACATTCTAAACGTTTTCTATTGCCCCCTACCAGCTGTAGCGCCACTACTATTTCACGCTACCGCAACTGTAATTCTATTTCTTGCAGTACGTCTATGTTGCTATAATTCTCATACAATTCCTAGTTTTGTAATCAGCGATATTTGTTGTTGCTAACGGATATAAATCTTTGACCAAATTTTTCTCTCAAATAATCTTTGGACCGCCGCATCGAATGTTGTCAGTGTTCAAGTTTCTGGTCTATCTAAATAGGGTACTGATTATGAAAGTCTTATTAAGTGTGAAATTTTTCAGTTGAGCATCGATTTTACTTCCCAAGCGTCTACTCAATCCAAAGTTAGATTTCTTGGCAAGTATATTCCTCTATTGGTTTCCAGACAAACGAAGCTCTCCACTACTCAAAAAAAAATATAACTGTCAAGCGTGATGTGGTTGTTAATAGCGAATAAAGATATTTACGGAAGGAAAAAGTTTCCAATGACTTTCACCCCTCAACCCTTAGATTAGGGACCATTGTACTACACCCGGAGAGATTAGAATAGAGAAATAGGAAAGATAAAATGTGGATGGTAAAACGGAAAAATTAGTTTGAGGTCACACAATCTCTTGGATTCATTGATGAATCTTAAGAGATCCGGAAGAGGAAGAGAATGAACTTTTTCCGTACTAAGTATATTGCAACCTAATATCCTAAGTCTGATTCTAGAAAACGCCGGACAGCTACAGAGAAAATGCTCTACAGTGTCGGCCTCTTCAAGATAATATAGGCATATCGGGCTGTCGACGACCCCCCTGGCAGCCATATGCTGATCTGAGGCGTTGTGCACTATGATTACACCCACCAGTACTCGCAGGTCTTTTCTGCTAAGTTTTAGGAGAAAGGTCGCTATTTCCCTGTTTCGTTCTTTCACAAATCACTTAGCTACTCTGCAGGAGCACAACTCAGCCTAACGACTTCTATGGGTAGACTGACTTCATGAAGTTGAATCGGTGCAGAATTGACATCTAGAAAGAGTTAAGGGCCTAGAGGAATACTTGCAGAGCCTTCATTACCTAGTTTATCAGCTAACTCGTTTCCTGTAATGATACAATGCCCAAGCACCCAAATAAGACTAACTTTGTTGTGTTTTGCAACACTGTTCAGTTTTGACTTACATTCACCGACTAACTTCAAAGAGCAGCGTAGCAAGGGCTTTCAGTGCAGCTTGAATGTCACTACAAATTCGAATACTGCTACCCCGCCACTTTTTCTCAATTATCCAGTATGCCACGTTCAAGATGGCATAGACTTCCGTAAAGAATACCTTTGGCATAGGAGTACTTAGTGTCTTCGTCTAAGTACCATCCAGATGCGCTACCATCACTGGTTTTGTATCCGTCGGTCTAGAAAGTGTGCTTATGTCCCATAAATAGGTTCTCTGGACTTAACTATTGATCTCTATCTTTGATTCAAACATCATACTTCCTACCGAAGCTAACGAAAAACACCCGATTGTCTACTGGCATCGAGAACAGTGTGCACCGCTCCGACAACTGGGGAAAACTAATTACTGTACGGAGGCGACATAAGACTGCAAGATTATCTACCTGCACGAATAGGTGGCGTATGCAAAGCTATTTGGTTGGGATAGTCGGAATTGAAAAAATTAAAAAATATATGTTTAAAATATATAATTAGGCCGCACCCAAATTTTGTGGTGCTTGGCCAAGTTCCTAATCCAATTTGTGTTATGTATTTTGCATTAAGCAGATGGTTTTTGATGAGCAGGCAGACATGCACTCGAAGGCTTGCTATTGCCTATCAAAAGGCGAAAGCTATTAGAAAAGCTTGAATCATTTGCTATTTCATGCCCACAGCAGGTTTCAACCCGGGGTCTACCGAATGGTAAGCGCACACATACATTTCGACCACCGCGAACAATTTTGGTTTATATGTTTATGAGTGCTCGAAGGTTGATGCGATAATGCTTGTCGATCTGTTTGCTAATGAAATATTTGACGCCCCAAAGTCAAAGTCAGAGAACTCTAGCTGAACGGATCTAGCTGCGCGCAAGGCAGTGGAAGCCAAATTGGACAACCCGTTTGAGGTATGGTATCTCGCACGTAGTAGAAAAAGCTCCTCATAACCATTTGCCTTCGGAGTCGGCACGCACATCATAAACAGGGGGAAGAGCTCATCCCAACATATCACAGAAGTGTCGTGCGAATTATTTATTATATTTTTATTAAATTTATTAATTTAAGTTATTAATTTATATTTTATTTATTTAAATTTTTTATTAATTTTATTTTCTATTCAATTTATTTATTTAAATTTCATTAATTAATCTTAACAAATAAGTAGTACTTCATCTTAAAACGGCTTTATTGTTATGGATACACAATTTTCTTCTTTGTGGGTAGCAATGGAAGTCATTGAGGAGCTCCCAAATCGTCCTTTGCTGAACGTCTTTGCTCGCAGTGATTCACCATCCAAATAGTCCTCCAATTCATTACTTTTTCATCATAATTTAGCCAGAGCATATCAGGTGGCCGCCGTAGCCGAATGGGTATGGTCTACCGAGAGAACGTAGGTTTGAAACTCGGTGAAATATCAAA
Organism: Anastrepha fraterculus; assembly: GCA_037575425.1. Classification (NCBI taxonomy): domain Eukaryota; kingdom Metazoa; phylum Arthropoda; class Insecta; order Diptera; family Tephritidae; genus Anastrepha; species Anastrepha fraterculus. The sequence goes on along the minus strand of JAYXIM010046749.1, from coordinate 51,418 downwards.
AAGAAAAAGTTTTTTCTAATAGCGGTCGCCCCTCGGCAGGCAATGGCAAACATCCGAGTGGATTTCTGCCATGAAAAAGCTCCTCATAAAAATATACGCGGTTCGGTGTCGGCTTGAAACTGTAGGTCCCTCCATTTGTGTGGAACAACATCAAGATGCACACCACAAATAAGAGGAAGAGCTCGGTCAAACACCCGAAAAGGATGTACGCGCCAATTATATATATATCAGGTGACTGTAAAGCAAACAGTTCAAGGAGTTCAAATCGACGTACCAGGCTTCCCATGATCAAATGACCTAAGTAAATCAAACGAAAGTCTATCCAACTTCGGGTTCAAAGAAAATTTTACGGTTGCCTCTCTGAAAAAAAAAACCCCAGAAATAATAATAAGAAGAAGAAACACCAGTGCAAATAGTCGCTTTTGACCTTTTCATTCCATCTTTCTCGGTATCTATCGCATGTCGCTCCGAGAGAAGCCAGCAGATCTTGTGTACTGCCATCCTATTTTTTTATTGAACAATTGGTTACAAATAGCAAAACGTCAAAAACTAATTCACAAAAAAAACAAAAATAATAAAAAAAGTCTTGCATTCGACACATGGAGAAAATGCGTAAAAGCGACAGAGAAGAACTTACAGAAAATCAAAGGGATTTTTCAGCAACTTCCAATTTATACTTTGTTATACTAAAAGTTATGGGCTATAAAATTGCGTACCAAAAATTTTTCCAGAAATTCTAATTTAAAAAAGGAAATGGAATTGTGCTAAAAAGTTTGTGATTTTGTTATTTTATTTTTTATATGAAGTTCGATACATGTATTTGTATAATTTTTGTTAGAAAATGAGATCCACTTTTCTTAAAAAAATTAATGAACATTCAAAACCAAAAACGCACAAAAAAAAGTAGCTAAGACTTGTGGAAATGCTAATGAGGTGCTAAAACTGGTAAAAAAATGTTGAGGTGCTACTTCTTTTTGTCTAATGTAGGTTTTTTCGAGATTACTTTGGGTCAACCTATGGGCTATGCACTCAATTCACCAATATTTGGTGCATAGAAATTTTTTTCACAAAGTGATTACTCTTTTACAGAATAGCTAAAAAGAATAAATCTAACTGTAATCTATGTAAAGTTAAATTAAAATTAAGCGAGCTACAAAACGTTTTGCCAGTCGCTGTAGGTTTTTTGAAAGAATGGTCCTAAAGAGCTTTGATACTTAGAATGATTAAACTTTACTTCCACCAGGGGAAATGGGCTAAAAATTAACTTTAAAAATTTAATGTAATAATAAATAATATTCTTAAAGGTTTTGTGCCTAAACAGAGTAAAAATATTGATGAGACTTACATGACTCGCTTCTCATCAAATAGTAGCTCCTACCAAGGGGCGACCGGTATTAGAAAAAACATTTTCTATCATTTGGTATTTGCAATCCGTGCATTTCCGAATGATAGTCGCGAAGCAACCCATTTGGCTACGTCGCACAATGGCAATTTTTCGACCAATTTTGTTCAAAAATCCTAGACAAGGCAATTTTCTACCTGTTTTAATATTTTTTTTTAATACTCGTAAATGATATTATTGGAAGAGACTGGCTATGCCGCAAGTTCAGCTTTTCTTTTTTTTTTTTGTTATATCAAAACACGCCCTTAATTATGGATAATTTTATGAAGAATTCAGAAAAACTTTAAAGCCCAAAAATTGTCTGTATTCAAATCGGTTTGACCTTTTTTTATTGCAGTTCTTCTTCTTCTTGATTAGCGCGGTAACCGCTTACGTGATTTTGGTGAAACTTTTTGTTCTTATTGTAGTTCCAATCAGCGATAATTCATTACGACACGTACGCAAATTTCTAATCCCCATTGAAATCATCGTAAATACCTAAAAGCTTAAACACATTTTTTTTTTTGAACAACAAACCCCGAATATTAACCGGAAAAATTCAAAAAAATGTATACATACGTTTTTGGGATTGCTGAGTCCGAATGCGTTGTCCGTTTGCCCTTGCAGAGTCAAATTTAGGGTCAGTTCAAGATCAAACTAGAATACTAACCGGGTGTGGGTGTTTTGATAATACAAAAAAATAAAAATTTGATAATGATAATTTTATACTAAAAAAAAATTAATTCTGGCCTAGTCATCTCTTCCAAAATCTAAAAAAATTGCTAAAAAAAAGAAATTAAAAATTTGTCAAATATTGGAGCCTGTATCCATTTTTGAAAAAAAAAAAAAATCCGTATTGAGCGCCGTACACTTTTCGATGAATATTATAAGAGACAAAATCATATAGTCTCATTGAAAATCTCTGAAAAGAAAAACCTAATTGTGCGCTTCTTAATTTTAAGAATTCTGTTTGAATATTTTTCAACGCTATTCAGATTTTTAATTAAACTCAAGTTCCTATTAAATGCAAAATCAGTAAGAGCTCATTTAAAAGTAATTCGTAAAAATCAACGGTATTCTGCTAAAGCAACTGTCTTCAGTCACTTTCCCTTACCAGTGGAGTTTACTAATATTTTTCTCTGTACCTAAAGATCACATCGAAAAAGCTTAGAAGAAATAAAGCTTTCCATATTAGAAAAACATCGCAAGATCAGCACACTCAAAAAGCTCCAAACGTTTCACTCAAAACACAAAGAGAGCCGTACAAGCATTGAAAAGCAAAAGCACAGCTATACCGGCGCATGTAAGCAGAGAGCTTAACACAGCACTCGGCTGCAGTAAGCAAAAATCAATACTTATTGGTATGCCTTCCTGCTTAGTTGGCATAAGAGAGTGAGAGACAATAAACGTTTGTTAAGAGAAAACTAATTAAGCAAGAGAGAGGTAAGTAAATACAATGCAAGAAATTCCAACAGTTGAGGCATAGAAATATTTGCTCAAATATAAACAACACAAACAAAAACTATAGAACAGCAACAAGTGATCGCATTTCTGATCGCATTTTACCGGCTGCCCGTCAAAGTCGATAAGGTAGCAAACAGTGACAGCGACAGCGACAGCAACGTTGACAGCACACAAATAAACTTAACTAAAAATTTGGGTTCGTCTGTCGGCCAGTTTTTCGGCCAACTGCTTTGCAGGGCCATTGTTCGTAAATTTCGTTCGTTTTGCTCGTTTTAGCCGGTTCTGCGATCACGTTTGCCGGTCGGGCTGATCAAGCAGCGCTATACGGAGCAGCATGCGACGACATCTGTGACGACGGCAGCAGCGTAAGCCCAGCGTAAGCGCTTAGCGTTAACTTTTTCGTATCGTCTGCTAGCCATTCAGTCTTTCTTCAATTGCGAGCGCGTGAAAACGTCCGAATAGGAGTTAAGTTGTTATTTGTCAATAGTAAAATTTCATTTGTTTGCGGGAAATATTTTGTGTAATTTATGATTTTCGTACACGAACAATTCTTTAAGTTGATTTATGAAAAAAAAATCACAAAATACTTATTTACGTTTTTACATAAGGTAATGGAAGTGGTGTGAAAAATAATGAAAATATTAGCGTTCAGTGGTGTGAATGTGAATAACTAAATACGCAAATGCCGAATGAAAAATAAATAATAAAAAAATATGAGAAAACTAATGAGTGCAAATAAGGATTTTAGTGCTAGAAATTGCAAATCTTAGAATATTGCGCTGCCAAGGCAAAATAGTGTGAAAAATTTGTTTGCGAAAATAAAACGCAGTAAAAATTAAATCCATTTAAATTTTTTGTTGTAAATTCTACAACATGTAGCAACAGTTTTTGAATAAGAAAATAATATTTGACTAACAAACAGTGCAATAGAAAAGTATGTATTTGTGTAACTAAATATGACGCTTTAGTTGCGGTTGGTTATTTATGGCAAATGGAAAACTTCCGTTATACTCATTTAAATGAGTATTTTGAGTAAAAAAATAGTGGGCACGTGTGTAGTGTAAAGCAGGTTCTCAAATTTCCAGAGTGAATTAAATATTTTATTGGGAAATAATCGCATAAAATTAAAAATTCTAAAATTTAGTTGAACAAATTGAAGAAAATTAAATAAAAATCTAATACAACAATAAAAATTGCATAATATTATATTAAATTGGAAAAGCTGTTAAATAATCGAGAAAAATATAAAATAAGAAAATATAAAAATTCTCAACATTGGCTAAATAAATTTGGTTTACTTTCAGAACCAAGAACTGCACTATAACTTTCCTAAGACGCTTGAGATATTACAGTGCGTGAAAAACCTACGGAAAATTTTAGTCAAACTCAGAGTTTAAAATATGGGACAGCCACATACCGACAAAATAATAGATTTACCTTTCCCCAAACTGTTTCTTGTTGGCTAAAATGAAATTAAATAAACAAAATTTTAATAAAGTAAAAAATAAAAATAAAAATAAAAATAAGAAAACAACAATAAAAATAAAAGTAATAGTAAAAATTAAATTAAAAGTGACAATAAAATAAGACAAAATAAAAAATTTATTAATTAAAACTAAACCAAATTAGTTTGGAATAAATCAAGTATATTTTTATATAAATCAGGTCGATCCATAAGTTCGTGCGTTTTTTAAAGGGGGGTTTAAAAATAATTAAACAGATGTTTAAAGTATTTATTATTCAATAATATATTTCCCTTCATTATAAACAATGTCTTCCCAACGTTTAGGCAAATTTTTAATTCCCTGCTCAAAAAATTGTTTGTCCATGGAGCCAAAATATGCTTCGATATCCCTTTTTATAGCTTCTTTTGAGGAGCAGTTCTTGTTACTCATATGGGGTTGAAGTCCACGGAAAAGGTGATAATCACAAGGTGTAATATCCGGAGAGTATGGTGGATGCGGCATTAGCTCCCATCCGTGCTCGTTCAGCTTGCCTACTGTTTGCCTTGTGGTATGAGGTCTTGCGTTGTGGTGGTGAAACAAAACTTTGCGTCTATTCGATTTTTGTTAAGTGCCTCATTCAGGTTTGATAGCTAATGGGAATAATAATCAGCAGATATCGCCTGGTTTGGTTCCAGAAGTTCATAATAAACAGTATCGGCCATATGCCACCAAATCGACAGGAGAGTCTTCTTGGGTGAAAGCCAACTCTAGGGGTTGGTTCTGGTGTTTCATCTTTATCTAACCATTGGCGTTTGCGAACAGAATTATTGTAAAGGACCCATTTTTCATCGCCAGGATCGATACGGTTAAAAAATCTTTCATTTTCAAGCCGTTGTAGCAGCTGAGAAATGTGTGTTCTCACTGCTGAAGGTTGGCGACGGAAAGTCTATGCGGAACCCATTTCCCCAGCTTTGAAACCTTTCCCAACTAAACCAGGTGGCTGTGAACTGTTCCATGCGATGAATTTATTCTCTGAGCCATCATATCTACTGTCAAATTTGGCTCAGCTTCCACCAGTTCGAGCAAGGCGTCGGAGTTAAAGATTTCAGGACGACCAGCGCGCGGGGCATCTTCCACGTCGCAGTTACCACTCCGGAATTTGGAAGACCCCTTTTGCGCAGTCCTTATACTCACGGTATACTCTCCGTGAACAGTGTTTATTTCTGCAGAAGCAGTTGTTGCATTTTGCTTGAAAATTCTTTCAACTTATAGTCGCTTGATGCTAGTCTGCAAAGAACCTGAATGCATAGGAGCCTTCCAACAAGCTGGGGAGCTTCTGACTCATCGTTAGAGGTGTGAAGAACTCGATGGTATTTTGATGAAACACAGCATTCTTTCTATCCTGTGTGGAGTTGCCAGTCTCCCATCAGACGCGTCCCCAAGTTACGGATCGGTTTGGGGAATGCTTGACAGATATGTAGGGTAGGTGGGAAATAAAATACCACCCGCAGCCGGTTGTTTGGTCAGCGTCTGACTCAGAATAAGCGGCTATTCATAGCAAAAGGAAAACTCTATGCCCTTTAAAAGGCAACGGGAAACCACTTAAGTAAACTCCCACGAAAATCTTGGCTTATTTGAGGCACCTCTGATCCATTACCTACTTCAATCTTGCCAGTTTTTGGCAATAGAGACCTGAATTGAGTATTTCTATGGGAAGAGGCGGAGTTCCTTGTAGACTATTCCCTTCCACACACATCGATAGCACAACAACACCTTCTTGGCTATTAATCTGCGCTCGCTGATTGACTAGGTGGGCTCACCGTGATTAGATCTTGCTCTTATGAATGCTGTTGTTGAAGCTAAACCATCTATCCAGATCCGATGATGAATCTATAGTATTGAGTTAATGGGAATATGACGTAGTCTGCACATAGCGATATGCTTAAATGGCCGCCAAACGGTTCTCTTAGGGTTCATATAAGGCGCTAGTTCTTAAATCTTTAGATTCAGTTCAATTGTGTCTCTGGCTGGAGACACTCCAATTTTCCGTCCTAATTAAATTGTTTATGACAAGGGTAATATAGAAGACCTCGCCAAAACTAGAATCTCCACGAACGAAAATAAAGACTAAATATAGAAAATACATTTTTTTAGTATATTTCAAGACATCGAACAATGAGACCATTAGCCACGACTGTTAGTTATACATTACCGCAACGAGCCAGATTTACATGCGAGCCAGGACAGTCAGTTCAGCAGCATTCCGTAAAAATGTAGAGAGATTTTTGTATTCAGTTACAGCAATCACAACAACGATTGGTATTACCGTAAAAAATTACTCAATAGTATAAAGGAATAGTGTAAATTACTCAGGAGTACGATGAGTTGGCTAGACAGGTGACACTGCAGACGGTTTATTCGCAAAATGAGAGATTTGGGGTTCCCTTGAGAACCTGTGGTCTACTATTGGAAAGAAGGGCCTCGCGCCAACGCAGGACTCGTGCGCAGACGTAAAAAGTTGCGAGAACTTTCTGGCCGCGGGTAGATCGGGTCCGCTTAAGGAAACTTCTAAGGCTAACAAAGCCGCAGCTCTCGAACTTGGTAGGTTTCCTTACCGGAAACTATTCGTTAGGTGAAGCTGTTTGGTGAATTAGGTGGAATCATCTCAGCAACTTCTTCTCAGCTGCCCTGCTCTCGCCAGGCAAAGATTTAGACATCTGGGCTCTCACTTTTTTGCTGTACCTGCAAATATTGTGGGTATACGTATCACACACCTGATGAATTTCATCAGTAGCTTGAAGCGGGTAATACAAACGTAATTAGCCACTATTAGTCGTCATTCTCTAACCTAAAGCACCTTTTTTCTTTTTCTACCTATTTGGTTATTTTCCTGTTGTCAGCCCCCTGTATAGTATTATAAGGAATGAATTTTAATTTGTTGTTCAAGAAGGGCCTCATCGCACGGGTAGACCTTTATCCTATAAATGTATTGGTTTTGTATTGCCTGGAAGCTTTCATCGTTTCAGCAACGATAAACAAATATTTGAAAAGTGTTGAGGGAATCCATTTCGGATGGGCACAACCTATTTATTCTTACTGTATTTATATCTTTTCGAATTCCGATTCAATGACATGGTTGGATACAGAGTTTGAGAGAGGCACCAGGAACACTATTAGCCAATTATTATAATGTCAGTGGGGGTGTCGACGCACTTTCATATAAAGTTACTGAAAATTGTTTCGTGATGGATTGCCATCATAACACGCGAGCGCATGTGTCACATCAGCAGTCACTGAAAACACGACAAGCCACTTCTAGGCTACTGAAAAGTGTCAGTGCAACATTGAGCAGAACTGCGATATCGGCCAGCTACCGAAGAATGTCCACGCTTCATATATACGCAAAGATAAAATTCTGCATTTTTTTATGAAAATCAGGCACGTATTATAATATAATATGGAATAGAAATAATAGCAAGAAATAAAATAAAAGCTCTGCTGTGGCGAATGACAGCTTTGTTGACAAAATAAATTAAACGAAGAACAGGTGTTTGACGCAATCATTTGAAAACTTGAATGGGAAAATAAAGAAATTAGAAATGTTATAAATTAAGACAATGTACAAAAAAAAAACAATATATAAAAAAAAGCTTTCCAAAAATATAACAAATAAATTATTGAAAAACGAAACGTGCAAATCTTGACGGTCCGAAATGTTTTTAGTTAAAAAAGAGTATATGAAAATTATTTTTAAAGTAAATTAAACGATCCTTGTTTTTGTAATTGCTAATATATATATAATTGTCCCTTTTTGGATGTTTGGCCGAGCTCCTCCTCCTATTTGTGGCGTGCATCTTGATGTTGTTCCACCTACAGTTTCAAATTAACTACGAACGGCAGATATTTTTTTATGAGGACCTTTTTAGAAAAAATGTTTTCTTAATTTTGGTGTTTCACCGAAAATCGACAGTCACGTATCAACCCATTCGGCTAGGTGACCGCTAATACTCAGATTAAATTGAAATATAAGAACCATGCGCGACTGGTTAAACGACACATAAAATCTTTTGAAGAGTGCCACTGTAGCGGCGCAAAAATAAGCATATTTTGAAAATTTCTTTCCGCAGGACAAAGAATAGTGACTTATATTCTGGAAGAAAACCACTATTCTGTATAAATTATATTAGTTTGGGGAAAAAGAAATCCATTATTTTTCCGTAAAATTCAATGCTTTATTTAAGGTGCATCGGATTGTCTAATTTGGGCCGAATTTTTAAGGTAGTTTCATAATATCTCTCTCGTAGAAGCCTTGGTTTTTATTGACGAAAAGTTCTAGTATTCGATTTTCACATTCTTCTTTTGATACCAATTTCTTATCGCTCAAGAAGTTTTGCAATGAGAGAAAAATATGGTAATCGCTTGGTATCCGGTCCGGACCATATGGTGGATGCATTGGCGAGTCCCTACAGATGTGTGTGGCCCTGCGTTGTCCTGATGGTACACAACACCTTTTCTGTTGGCCAATTCTGGTCGTTTCTGTTCAATCGCTAACTTCAACAGTCCAGAGATTTGTCAGTCTCTTTTCGATTTGCTCTGGTAGTTTTATCATCAAATCTTAAATACCTAGACAATGCAATGAATCTATCTCGAGGCATGAATGCAGTAAATATATTTTTCCGAATGGATTCGTCAGTACTCCACATTTCTTTCACAATTTCTCTTCTACAAAGTACCGCTCCAGCTGTTATAAGTACTCCGAGAAAGGCATCTACTTCACCTTCAGTTACTACTTTCCAGATTTTGTTTTGCCTCTGGGCATATTTTTCATTGTACTTATCGAATACTCTTTTGGCTTCGTCGTTAGTATGAATACAGATTTTCTCTTTCATCATTGATGTTATAAGATGATTGAATATATCATCAATTTCGGTTGTAGCACTCATGTAACTAGTAACTCCTGGAGTTACGTTCACATAATTGCTTGCCAACCTACGTGTATGTGGAAATGGCTTCGAAGAACAAACTCGGCCAGACTTGGTAGTGTAATATTCTGTGTTGCGGGAATGTAGCGTGGAAAATCCTACATATGTTGCGGGAATGTTGCTTGTAGAACCCTTAATAATATTGCGGGAATGTTGCTTGTAAAATCCTTAATAATATTGCGGGAAGGCGGCCAAAAGTCCTATTTTCCAGAGCAAAATGAAATTCTGCTGGTTCAGCTTTGAAATTACAATTTTTTCTCACCAATTTTATTACAAACTATTCCCTATATATACACAATTATTTCAAACAAAACCTACTTATGTTGACAGAAAATTATATCGAATAACATGAGTTGAAAAACATTAAAGTATTTTAAACTAATACTAAACTGGACTCAACATTCTGTATCCAAAGGAGAGGCAACATCATCTTCGCTATATATCAAAATTCGAAAGAGTATCTTCTGTTTGTTCTTATTAAAAAAAACTAATCTTGAGGTACCTAAAGTCACCCACTCCGTACTCCAAGGGTTAAACTAAAAAATCGCCCACAATTCATGAGAAAAATTTTAAAACAATCAAATATCCGAAAACTATTAATTCCATAGCGCCAAAAATTCAGCATTTGTATGTGTAGAAATTAAAAAGAAAAAAGAAACCACAGAAAAACAAAAACAAAGCAATAGTAATAACAAAAAAAAAAAAAAACACTAGTTCTCACACAGCAGCCAGGCAGCGTAGAATAGTGCACAGTAGCGCCAAGAGAAGTCATTAGAGTGTTAAAAAACTAATAAAAAAATACATAAATAAATAAAAAATGTATAAATAAGAGAAAATTAAAGCGATGTGTCGCGCTGTTGAGTGCGTAAAAGCAGCAGCAGTAAAACGCGCACACGCACACGTGCGCACCTATACCAATGCAAGCAACAAACATTCACACAAAAATATTCACATATGTGGCAATAAAGGCACGCTAACAAGCTCCACGTACGGCCACAAGCGTTTTGCTCGCGCCAGCATGAGCGGTATTCAAGCGTAACAAAAAACTAAATTAGTTGCGTTTGTTGTTGCTTTTTTTCCTGTCTTTTTTTTTAATTTGTTTTTTTTTTTTGCTGCAGCCGCTAGCACTTTTTCGTAGCATTATAAAAATGATAATTGGTATCTAAAAGATACGCCGCGAACGCGCCTACTAGCCACACTACGCTAGTACGTGCATGTGCGCATAAGTTTGTGTGTGTGTGTGTGTGCACGAGTATCTGCGGACAGTACAAACACCGGTTCACGGTGGTGCGGTGTCGTTGCGTGCTTACTTACGCATTATACTATTCTAGGTAGATAAGATAAGCAAATAACACGTTTAGTACTAAGGTAGAGTGTGTATGTGTACAAGTGTGTGTATGTATGTGTGTTTGTATGGATGTAAGTACGCTTGCAATGCTCGAAACATTCGTACTGCGGCGTATATTTCGTCATGATAAAGTTTCAGTGATTGTTAGTTGGTTGTTTTTGTTGTTTACACTAACGAGTAGCATGCGTACTTGCATTGTTGTTGTATCCAAAGGTAATAATAGTTTTATATTTTCAACTCTTTTTTTTCAGTTTTAGCTGCGTTCAATTAATTAAATTTCCTTGGCCGATTGTGTAGTGATTATGGCAGTGTGAACTGATAAATTTCGTATATAGAAAAACAAATGTGTTGGAAAGCAAATAAAATTGAAATAGTAAATCTAAAATTCTATATGAATTTTATATTCAGAAATTAGTTTTTATCACGTAAAAGATATAAAACTTGAAAGTGAAGTGTTTGGAAGTTAACTGCTAATATCAGGAATCAAAAAAAAAAAAATCGAAGACCTTAAAATATACATCAAAGTGCAAATAACCTGAGTCGACTATATTGAAAAGCAGCAGTAAAATATTTATCTCAGTTTACATGAATTGGTAAGTTGATAAAAAACTCTAAAGTATTGAACTATTTCCTGCTATGTATTTCCTATTATATACCGTCTTTTTCGAAAATGAGACACTGTTTGACTTTATTTTTTGGTTCAAAATAAGCGCTAAGGCTTACTTTCGGGGGAGGGCAAAAACAAAAGTATATTTATATATTTTTATTTAATATTTATTTTACACAGAATACAGAAGCTTCATTTTATTCAATTACAGTCATATTATATTCTGATTTTCTTCCTAATTCATTTCCTATTGAATCACTGGTCCGAATCTCTCATGTCTTGCGATATAGCTACCGTTAAATGAATACTTCTAAGTAGCCTATTTGTAGTGCATTGGAAACATAATTATCAGTTATTTTGTCACACGATTTTTTTACCCAATTCACAAGTTCTTGTAAGCCTGGTTTTACAAAATTACCGCGATGATTTCCCACCATTCTGTTTACAATATATTCATTGATTTCCATCCGCAAATGATCCTTGAATGGCTTGTTTATTGCCATGTCAAGTGTCTGGAGGTAACCAGTCATTCCTGCCGGAATCATTATTTGATTAATCTTCCTCTCAGCAAGAAAGTTTTTCATGTCTCTAGCGCAGTGAGTACTGGCTGAATCCCAAACTAGCCTATTCTGGCCCATCAACAGTGATGGCCGCATAAAATCAATCCACTTTCTTATAACTGCTTGGGTGCACCAAGCTTTTTCACTTTCAATGCCATAAATTCCTGAAACACTTTGAATCTGCTTTTTTTACCTTTAGTGATTAAAAATGACGATACTTTCTTGCCATCTAGACGAGTCTTCAAAACACAGGTAACACGTGCACTATCGTAAGCGGTTGAAGGGTCGTAAATTGTCGAAAAAACCTTGTGGTGAACCGTCTTTTGAGCTCCTTGGCTTAGTAATACCGCGGTCTCATCCATAGCAATCAAGTTGGAGAGTTGGTATTTCGAAAAATCGATGCCATCAGCAAAAGGCTTAGACGCAAGCGCACGCTTAACTACTTCGCTGTCTTCCAGCTTAAACAATGTTGTTGATCTCCTTAGAGACAGTTCATATCGTTTACGGAAGTTCTCCAACCAGTGTGATGATGCTCTAAATTCTTCTGTGGATATATCAAATTTAATTGCAGTTTCAAGGGAAAAATTTTGAATATCAGCCCTGCATACAACCAAAGCCATTGCTCTGCTTCCTTCAATTGATTCTCATTGCAATCTTCCAACTCAGAAAATAACGGCTGTCGACCTAGTCGAACTCTGCGTTTTTTTTTCTCATTTCCCTGGTCCACCAGTTGACACTGGTAACCAGTTGACACTGGCCATTTACGAATCATACAGAGATCCCGCATCTTCTCTTTACAGAATGCTAATGCAAAATTATTCACTTTATTTTTAAATAAAATTGCTTATGAGGAAATAATCAGACTTACAAGACTGAAATGAATAAACGTTGTATCTCTGAACTGTCGCTCAATGTAGACTGCTGCCTTATGTTGTATTTCTAAGATAAATTCCAAGACATAATTTGAGACGAGCTGTAGAGGTAAAAGATTAATTTCTCAGAATATTTTGTTTCAAACATTTTTCTGAAATACGAGTACTACGAAAACTAGACATATTATGTATTACTTATGCCTAACAAATCAACTGCATTTTTAACGAATTCTTTTTGTTACATTATATTAACTAGGGGTTATTTCCGGAGGATGTCTTATTTTCGGACAAATATTTCTACTACTTTCTTCTACCCTTTTTCTAAAATTTGTATCTCTTTCCTATTTTATATTTTCTACTACATATTTTCTAGCCCTTTTCCTAAAATTTGTATCTCTTTCCTATTTTATATTTTCTACTACATATTTTCTAGCCCTTTTTCTAAATTTCTATCTCCTTACGATTATATATTTTCTACTGCTTTCTTCTACCCTTTTTCTAAAATTTGTATCTCCTTCCTTTTATATATTTTCTACTCCTCATTTTCTGCTACTTACTAAATACATTTTTCATTTGCAGCTTATACTATTTTTAGTACTCTATTCTTCGACTGATATTTAAATCGATTTTTGGCACTTATTTTCCAATTTTTTTTCAAAAAATTGTTTGTCTATGTTTTTTCTGCTACTTATTTCAATTTTTCAGTCTTATGCTACTCATATTTTATATTTTGTACTCACACCTGTTTTTTAGTACATTTTCTGCTAATACTTTTAAAGCTCTTTTCGAGTTTTGCTTCCATTACTGGTTTACTTATTCTTGTACTTTTCTGTTCGACTGATATTTTAGTACTTTTTTGATACTCTTTTTCTTCTACATAATTCGACTACTTACTTTCTAACACATTTTTCTAAAAAAATTTCAGCTATTGCTTTTCTTGTGCTACTTATTTCTAATTCTCTTTCTACCTATGTTTTTTATTTTGTTCTGATATCTATTTTCTAGTACTTTTTCTGCTAATTATTTTTTCAGCTGCTTTCGATTAATTTTTTATATATTTTTTTTCCTCATTTCTAGTAATTTTTTCTTCGACTGATATTTTACTACCATTTACCACTTATATTCTTTTACAACATTCTGCTCCATATTTTCTCTCCCGTTTTGTAAAATTCTTCTGCTTTGGCTTTTCTAGTTTTATTTCTGCTCTTTATAGTTTATATTTTTTCTTATACTTATTTTCGAATACTAATATTTGTTTCAAGACTTCCTTCTACTACATGATTTCTTAAATATTTTTTTCTAATACTTTTTTCTTAGACTGAATGTTTAATACTTCTTTGCTACTTATTTTCACATTTTGATATTCATTTCCTTATCGTCCAGTCTTTGATCTAAAAATTTTTTTGTAGTACTTTTTTGTGCTAACACTTTTTCAGCATTTTCTAATTTTCCTTCGACTGACTTTTTAATACTTTTTTGCCACTTATTTTCTTCTACAATATTCTATTACTTATTTTGAGTACCATATTTTTCAGAATGTATTTACGCCAGTTATTTTAGCGTCTTTTGCTATTTTTTATTTCAGAATTTTTTTTTCTGTTTTTTGGAGAGTCTTTCTCCTTCTATTTTTGTCCAATAGTTGCCAGTTTTATTCATTTCAGCTATTTTGTGGTCTTTCTTCAGTTACTTTTGTTTTAGATTTTTTGTGCTATATTTTTCTTGTGTGGGTTTTTGCTAGTTATGCTTTTTACTTTTCTTTGTCAGTTAATTTACTGCTACTACCTATTCTACTACCTTTTATCCTCCTTTTTCTACTACTGTTTCTAACCCTTCTCTACTACTATTTATATAAATAATTGGCGCATACACCCTTTTCGGGTGTTCGGTCGAGCTCCTCCTCCTATTTGTGGTGTGCGTCTTGATGTTGTTCCACAAATGGAGGGACCTACAGTTTCAATCCGACTCCGAACGGTAGATATTTTTATGAGGAGCTTTTTCATGGCAGAAATACACTCGGAGGTTTGCCATTGCCTGCCAAGGGGCGACCGCTATTACTATCTACTACTATTTATACTCCTTTTTTCAACTACTATTTTCGAATACATTTTTCTACAACTTATCACCTATTTTTAATAACAATATTTTATCGCGTGTAGAATACTAATTTTTTCTTTGCCTTGATATTTATTTCTGATACTTCGGAATAGCCAGGTTTCATAGCCAATTGGTTCAAGCGTGATCGAAACCCATTGTGAGCATAAAGCATCAAATGAAAAAATAATTTCTTTCCATATCGCTGCTCGGTACGAATATTAAACCTCCGAGTGCATTTTTTCCTTGAAAATGCTTGAAATGAAAATCATTTTTGTCTTAGCAGCCAGTACTTAAAAAATACAGAATGAAAAAAAAATCAAAAGCCTGGCGGCGAAATTCGTAGGTATTTTTTGCGTGTGGGAATAAATTAATATAAGTGCATATAATTATGCAATTTTATATAATATTTTAGTATTTTTTGGTACTTATTTTCTAGTACATTTTACCGCTACTGACACATTTTAGTAAGTATTGCTATTTTTTTTTTTGTTACTTTTTTTTTTGTTACTTTTTTTTTGTTACTTTTTCTAAATACATTTGTTGTAGTAATTTTTTCTATTACTTTTTATATTTCTTTTTACTACTACTTTTCCACTCCTTTTATAACCCTTTTTTGATACATATTTGATCAGTTATCGTCGTTACCGAGCGTTCTTTTTTCTAATGGCGATCCCTCCGCGGCCGGCAATGACAAAAATGTACTTGGATATCGATTCGAAGTTTAACTATATTGAAAAAAATATTTGGTTTTTTTTTCAAAAGCATGATTTTCAACCTAAGCGCTTATTTCTAGTAGTTTTACAATTTTTTTTTTTTTTTTTTTTTGTTACTTATTAGCAGTTAGGTTGTACAACCCATATTAACTAATTCTGTCTGACTAGTTTTTAGTCTTACTTATTTGTTACGACAAATAAATAATTTTCATGCAATTTTATTAAACTAAGCATCAGCGTTGACGGCGACTCTCTACAACGCACCAAAGTCTCAAATCAACTACTTTTACATACAACTCAACTAAGTAGCGATCAATAAAATATCAAATCCTTCTTTTTCGCAAATAATTTTTTCTATCTGAATTTAGTTGACAAACAACATCTTCGCCAATAAATATTTTTCGATTTATTGACAAATTTCATTGCGCTATATCATAAATTGCGTGCGTATCTCACAGTCCTAGCAACAAGCAATTGCACAGCGTATAAATGCCCAGCGAGAAATCGAAGTACTTGGCTTGCAACTAGTTAAGGGGTTCCATACGTCCAACAGCGCCAAAAAGGTAAAAGGAGAATTGTTTTTAGAAGGGATAACAATAGAAATAAATATAAAAAAATTATACATTATTTATTAGTATCTACTTAAACTTTATAAAAAAATGTATTCTAATTTTTCTTTACAAAAATTTGTATTTCAAAAATCTCGTGATCTAAAGTACAATGAAAAAAAAAAATAGCTTTTGAAAATTCTGAACGTATGTAACCCCTTTATTAAAAGCGGTATCGGTTTTCGCGCGATTACGCCGCCTTATATTGAACTTTTTACCGTGACAAGAGGATGGTTTACAAAATGACAAATGTCAGCCTATGCAGAACTTTCGAAAAGTGTTCTGAACAGGTGCCATTTCGGAGAGTTCATTGCAAAGAACTCTGTGGGAACAAAAAACGAAATTGTAGCTTAGCAAGCATTAACGTACAGAGTCGACAGAGCTGATAGCATGGAATATGTTCGTTACATTCCGGAGGTTCTAAATTACAAGCAGATTATCTTAGTAGGTTTTTATCACTACTTTTATGCATATTTATATTTTTTCTGTTCATGTATATAATATGGAACGAAGCTAAGTTTAAATATCTATATTGCAAGAATATTTTTTAATATAAACATATACAAATTTGGTATCCTCCATCGCAATCCGACCTACTCAGCTACTGCTTCAAAAATCATAGTCAACTCAAGAAGCGATTTGCGCACTTTCATTTTTGCTTGAATAATAAAAACTTGAGCTACACACAAGTCAACGCTATTGGCGCAAAACTAAATAAAAAATCACTCTGTTCCACCTTTTTCTGCTCTTCACTCCTTTTGCACTAGTTTGCGGGTAGTCCGTAGTGCATAGGAAGGCATTAACTCTTTGGAGGACTATAATAGCTTTTCCCGCAGGGGCATTCGCACGCATGTCTGTACACACATACATTTGAATAATTAAAGATACACATTCATACGCGCATATGTTACTTTTTTTTTGTTTTTTGATTTTGCTACATAAAATATATTTACTCACACGCAAGTGTATTGCGTGCATGAGCGCCAATAATTGGCAATCGATTGATCAATATGATATGCCTACATAACAACAATCACGACAGTGGCAAGAACAATTCGAGTAAATAGGGAAGAAAAAGTGGCAGAAAAAATAAAACGAAAATGTATATGAAAACAAAAATGTGTGCGCTTGTATTTATATGCATATATATGTATGTAATATATATCTACTGCCCGCGAAAAAAATATAGTATATATATTCCTATAAACTTGGGAAGTTTTGAATATATTTTTATTTATTGTTTTTTTTTTATTAAAATATTTTTTTTTTTATAAAAATATAGTTCGATCTATAATGTAGACTATATTAATACAAGTTTGAAACTTCCTACATCATTTATAAAAATTGGACAATTTTTTATTAACCCTGGATGGTTACTCTTCGTCGAATCGACGAGACTCGTTTACTCTTCACTGCATAACTTTATTATGTGTGTTCTAATTACGCTCTTTTTGTCAACAACGTCAGTTGGTAACTAAAGCTTGCAGTGAGCGGACGCATGCTGTATATTTATTTTGTTCAAGCTGAAATTTACAGGTGTGTACTCGTCACAATGACGAAGAGTAACTTTACTGTGACTTTTTGCTCTCACAGTGTAATAAATTTGTTGTTATATTTTGATGTTTTGTTTAATAGTTTTGTATTAGTATTATTAAAAATTGTTTATTTTCAAGCAGTTTATTATTTTTTATGTTAAATATTTTAAACTTTTTATTTAATTAGAGCAAAAAATGAGTTCTAAGAAAGTACTAACTGAGGCTGATATCGAGAGGTTTTTGCAAAATTGTGACGACGATTTCAATTTCTTGGGTAGTTCAGAGGAAGATGACGATAGCAATCAAGGTGGCGAAAACAATGAAGAAGAGCAGGCACCAGTTGCTGGAGATGACGTTTCACTATCGTCTGAGTTTTCTGAAGAAGAACTTTCCGATGAAGATGATATTCCGCTAAATATGCTTCGCTCAAGAACGAATGTAATTGACTTTTCAAAAACAATTCTGCGCGGGAAAAATTTTCATAAATGGTCCACTAAAAAAGGAAAATCACATCATCGGGCTATGAACTACGTGCACAAAGCTAGAGGCTCGTCTCGTGAATGCAAAGGAGTAGTAGATCCTCTTGAATGTTTTAAATTATTCATCACTTCTGAAATTGTTGATGAGATTGTGCAGTGGACAAATGTCGAAATACAGAATCGTCAGAAATCTAATTCGCAAATGGGTCCTACTGATTTATCTGAGATATATGCGCTACTAGGACTCCTAGTTCTTACGGCTATTAAGAAGGATAATCACCTTACAACAAACGAACTTTTTGATCCTGCTTATTGTGGTTCGCGCTACTTGGCTACTATGGGTAAATTTCGCTTTAAATTTTTGATGTCGTGTCTTCGCTTTGATGACAAAAGTGTCAGATTGAGACTGATAAATGACAAATTTGCTCCTATAAGAAAGGTTTGGGATCTTTTCATCCAAAAATGCCGCCAAAACTACGTCTCCGGTTTGTACTTGACAATTGATGAACAGCTACTGGCTTTCAGAGGACATTGCCCCTTTCGCATGTACATATATCCCAAATAAGCCAGCTAAGTTTGGGTTAAAATTAGTAATGTTATGCGATAGTGGTACAAAATATATGGTAGATGCTAGCCCATATCTGGGGAAAGGCTCTAATCCAACAGCAATTTCTCTTGGAGAGTACTATGTAAAAGAACTGACGAAAACTGTCCATGGAACGAATCGCAACATAACAATGGATACCTGGTTCACATCAGTTCCCCTTGCCAAATCTCTGCTTTCCGAACCCTATAAATTGACAATTATTGGCACTTTACGGTCGAATAAAAGAGAAATACCGAAGGAAATGGGCAACGTTAAAGGACGGAAAGCCGGAACATCCATGTTTTGTTACGACAATGAACTGACTTTATTATCGTACAAGCCAAAACCAAATAAATTTGTATATCTTTTATCCAGCTGCAATGAAGAAGGAACAATAAATATGAAAACCGGAAAGCCACACATGGTAGAATTTTATAATCAGACTAAAGGCGGTGTCGATACTCTAGACCAAATGTGCAGTGTTGTCTCGTGTTCTCGAAAAACCAACAGGTGGCCAATGTGCCTATTTTTTGGAATTTTAAATATCACTTTTGTGAACAGCTACGTCATATATACACACAATATGCTGCATAGAAATCAAAAACCCAAAAACCGACGACAGTACCTGAAAGATCTTCATGAATCTCTAGTGGTTCCCTTTTTAAGAGACAGACATGAGAAACCTACCTTGCAGACCTCAATTAAGGAGAGTATTGAAAATATAATACCTAATCCGCAGGAAGGCATTGACAACGCTGATAAAGGACCAAAAAAACGTAGAATTTGTCACTTCTGTCCGAGTAGCAAACGAAGAATGACAAAAGCCACGTGCAATATATGCAAAAAAAGTATTTGTGGTGAACACAAAGTTGAACTTTGTGTCTCATGTAGAAAAAAGGCTATTTACTAAAAAAACTTTTTTATATTATATTATTTGATTTATTTTCTTTAAATGTTGTGTATGAAAAAAGCAACTTTTATTTTTATTTGTTAGTTTTTGTTTTTATAAAAAGTTAATTATTTTTAAAAGACCAAAAAAAAGAGTACAAACTCATATTGAATTTAAGAGAGAAAAAGACTATTTATTTTTGTATTTAATTTTTTTTCATTGTTTTAAATAAAAAATGCAACTAAAAAAATAGTTTTCTTATTTTTATTTTTAAAAAGTATTTTTCTAGAATCTTCATAACAAATAGGTCGCCGATCCGACGAAGAGTATCCTTAATGTACTAAAATGAAGAGTAACCATCCAGGGTTAAAACATCAAAATTTTTCATAAAATTAAAAATAAAACTGAGTAAGCAGTTTTACAGCTCATTAAATTTTAGTATAACAAACTGCAAGTTTCCAGTAGCTCAAAACTCTTTCGGATTTTTGACAATTTTTTTCGCTGGCGGTGTTACGCATTTTTCCATATAAAAAAAAATCGTAGATTTATTACATGAAGAAAAGGCTTAACCCCGTCGAGGAAAAAAAAATATAAAAAATCAACCGGATTTTCCAGCAAAATCAAACTTACCTTTCTGGAGATATGAAGTATCTGGGAGTAATCCTTGATGAAACCTTGACTTAGAAAATTATATAATTTATTTCATCCTAAACAAGGCAATCTTACAGGACATGTAAGAATTCTGGATTCAATCCTGAACTCTCCGTGCCTGACGGTCTATGACAAGATGGAAAGCAAACTAAAATTCTATATTTCAAGCTGGTCATCAGTGTAGAAAAACAATGAACTACCTTCAAATCTGAGCGCACTGGTGTTGTTTACTGATGGGCCCAAAATGAAAGACGACAAAGCCGAGCCTGAAATTGTCGGACCACATTTCAACAAGGCAATTGCAATGGGAAAAACGACTTCCATTTCTCAAGTGGAGGTCCACACCTTAGAGCAATGTACCAGAGAATGTCTTCGTAGATTTACGCGTGGTGCCAATATCACCATTCTACCTGACAGTCAAGCAGTTCTAGAATCACCAGATCGCTTCTCACTGCAATCAAGGTCGGACTGGGAATGTTTTAAAATTCTCGATACTCTAACATCAAGAAACTTTGTTACTTTGATGTGGCAGATGACGGTACATGGGAGGCATGAAGGGAATGAAATTGCGAACACTTTAGCGAAAAAGGGTGCAAACACCACTTCATAGATACTGAGCCTTTCTGCGTAGCAAAAAATAGCTTCAAAAGTGGTTTCTACGTGAGTGGGAACAACGACGTCTAATCGAGTAAAACTCAGTGATCCAAAACGTATAAAAGTAGAGGCAACCCTAAACCTCAGCAGAAAATACATACAACTTTGCATTGAACTATTGAGAGGACATTGTAAAGTTAATTACCACACGAAAAAAATTGGTTCGGTAGTAAATGATTCTTATAGAGTCTGTGAAGAGGCACATGAAATAACAGAACATATTTTATGAGATTGCACAACAGTGGCGCGACACAGAGTAAATTACAAGGAGAGCTGCGTTTCAGATCCAAACCTCCTGGCATAAATTAAGCCTACAGCAATTCTAGGATTTAGCAGTAGCCTAATACTGTTCGAGTAGACTACATCGCAAATCGCAGTGCACAAATAGCCATTTAGAGTAATAATAATACACTTTTTATGCTCACATTTAATGAGCTTTAAAGCTGCGTACCCAGAGTTTTCGATTACAAATAATGATGAAATTCTATCGAATTTTTATAACTTTCGCATAAGGTTTGAAACTTGAAATAATGTAGTCTTAATTAAATTTATAGAATGGAAAATTTTATGGGTAAAACTACGAACCCAAAATTGGTGAAAATTTGGCCGAATTTTTAGCATTTTGTGTAAATTTTGAAATTTTGATTTGTATGGTTTTCGTTTAGGCTATACTAAGAACAAAGTGAGTGTAGCATAGTACACATAATAGAAGTGAATCTTTCAAGGCCGACAAAGAAAGAGGGAGAGAATCGAGAAAGAATGAGAGAGAGAGAGAGGGAGAGAGAGAGAAAGAATATATATCTAAATAAATTCACAACATTTGCAGAGAATACAAATAGATAAAATTTACAAAAAACGGAGAAGCGGAGCGGTGTAGGTAAACGCCGGACACAAACCGTGGCAACAACGCGCACTACTCCGAGCGTGTATCACCCGCACAAACGCAGCAATTCCAGGACCGCAGCAACGGCACAAATTACCCCAAGGCAATACCAATAAATCCGACACCAGAATGGATAGCACTTTATAGTCCCCACAAGCACTAGCCAGGAAACGGAAATAAGCGGCAAAAAGTAGGCACCAAGCAAATATAACGCCAAAAAGTAGGCACCAAAAATATATTTCCTACAAGTTTGCACCAACAAACAAGCGCCAAAAAGTAGGCAGTGTTATTTCTGACTAGAAATTAGCAACCAGAAGGAAAAACTCAGGAAAAATAGCTTAATGTTTATCTAAGATATATACCATATAAGGTATAGCTCTCTCTCTCCTTTTCCTCTACATATTATCTTTTTTCTCTCTCGCGGAACGAAAATGCCCAAAATGTTGCATGGCCTTGAAATTTTACTCTCCATTCTCGCTCTTCCATCGACGCCTAAGAATTTTCACTTCAAAAATAATGAACATCACAAAAAAAAGAATAGTTAAAACTTAGCAAAATATTAAGGTTTGTTTTTTTTCGCTGACTGTACATACTCTTTTCACAGCGTTATGAAAAAATAAATTTAAAAATGTTAAATACTGCAATTCTTCATAATTAAATTGTTTGTGTTGTTGCTGCTGGATGGATATTTTCTGACTGCGGCTTGGAAAATACGGTTGTGAATGTGGTAGTGGCTGTGTTTCCATAACGCAAAAAGACAAATAAAAGAATAATGAATATGAAAATAAGCAACTAATTAAATTGTAATATTGTACAACAACAAGAGCTGCTCATTACTGCTCTCTTAGGAGTGGGAAGGAGTCATGAAACAATAGTCTCGCATATACGACAGACGCTTGCAATACTTGTATGTAAAAATTAGTTCTAGTATTCAACCTCAGAGTAGTGAATATATTGACGTTACTAGGCACTACTACTTTGGTGGATCCAATGCCCAGTTTCGATCCAGCAACGGAACGTAAGCCCAACCAAATCAAATCACATTCCCAGCTTTAAGATAGCTCGCTCTCTAGATTTTCCCAAGGACTATGTTCGCATTGCACTTGCCATGAAAGGATATGCGACTCTTTCGGGCGCAAAATTAATCACCCTGTCGGAAAATTTATAATTTTTGCAAATGGCATGAGTCAATCATATTTGACGCTTGGGAACTATACAGCTTTAGTAGGCAAACAGACAGGCAATGGAGCGCGTGAAAGTCAAAATAAATATTTCCATCACTAAAAATACCTTTTTGTTATTTAAAAAAAAAAACTTTCTTCAACTACAAAATTGGATAAATAATTTTGTGCCACCTTGTAGATTCCTCCTGTTACATATATAATCGTTTTCTGCAAATCAATCGAACTTCATGGGTTAATAAAACTTGAAAGTGCCGCCCGTTTCGCAGAATTGACACCATAAAAATTATGATTGTGAAATTTCCATTTTATTATTAAGTATTTGCATAGCCGAAGGTATTGATTTCCCCTCTGTCACTTCAACAAGTATTTCGTCACTTAGACGCTCGCCCTGCGGCTGTGCGAACACATGAATTATGCAAAAGTCGATATGTAAAAATTACTTGAAATCCAGTTTATACACACACATTCACATACACCCATATACATAAACACTTGCACGCAATTTTTTCCAATATTAATTAAAGCACTAATGAAAAGGTTGCAACGAATACAAAATTCAATATACAAACACGCCAAACGGCTACATTGCAGACACCCCCGCCACCAAAGTACCCAACAGCAGTGATTTCACAAGCAAATCAACTACACACATAAGTAGTCTGGCTCAGCCAATGCTCGCCGGTTGTCTGGGTGTCTGGCAGTCCGTCAATCGCACATTCCCTCAGTGCCAAACAACAGCTACCAAATTCAATTAGCGGCTCGTTGCCAAGTTGGCCTTTTGTGTTGTAGTAGTTATTTATGAAAGTGGCAAATGCTGAACGAAAGGGTTGGGAAGGGTGTCAACTCTAATGGGGGACGGAGGGCAATTGTACGCATTGTGAGACTGTGTGCTATGGGATATGGGCTACCTGTGAATGGTGACTAGCAATTATTTGTTTTTCTTTTTAGGAAATCTTAGTTAATTTTTTGTTTTTGCCTTGCATGTCATGAATTTCGGCCGTCAAAATATAAAACTAAAGGAGTGGCCTAAATTAACAACAGATTACTTTGTAAGAGCGATAAGACAAATACGACACTGCTCACTTCAATTAAATGACTGATTTATGGAATATTTAGACTAAATTTGCATGCGTCAAATTTTCCTCTGACAATTTGATTTTGTTTAGCGGCATTTCTTGATTTTTATTAGCATGCGACAGAAAGATATTTTAAATTAAGTGGAATAATATGAAACATCCAACGTATAGAGGTAGAGAGGTTTCCAGCCTTGAAATCCAATGTAGAATCTCTCTTTCTAAAAAGGGCTACTTCGGACTAAGTAGGCAATTGAGTAGTAAAGTCGTCCCTCGGCGAAGAAAACCAACACTTTATAAGGTTTTCATCATGCCCGTCCTATTGTATGGCGCAGAAGCATGGACGATGACAAGAACCAATGGGGCGTTCCTTGGAGTCTTTGAGAAAGATTCGGCGGACGATTTTTGGGCCTTTGCACATTGGCAACGGCGAGTATCGTAGGTGATGAAACGATGAGCTGTATGAGATTTACGACGACATAGACATAGCGCAACAAATGAAGATCCAATGGCAGGGTTATGTCGTCCGAATAGATACAAACAAACGCTCTGGCTCTGAAAATATTCGATGTGATGCCAGCTGGTGATAGCAGAGGAAGAGAAAGGCCTCGCCTGTATTGTAAGTATCAGGTAGAGAAGGACTTGGCTTCACTTAGTGTCTCCAACTTTCGCCGGTTAGCACGAGAATGAAACGAATGGCGCGCTTTGTTAAACTCGGCCAAAATCACGTAAGCGGTTATCGCTTCTATTTTCAAGAAGAAGAAAGAATAACACGAATAAACGATCTGTAAAACTTTTACAGACATTTTACACCTAAGATCGCATAAGATCTTAAGTATCGAACCAGTTCACTCTGCTGTTCTGCAGGTAATTTATAGTCTGAGTGATTTTTTAGTTCAGATGCTACTGCAGATATACTGTTGAGCGAATTTTGGCACACTTGTTTTCCTCTGACTCGCAGTAACCCTTGATGTATGCAAAAATGCTGAACGCACCCAGCTAACTCGCGATTAGTTACTTATTTCTTCTATTGAACGACTTTTCTTACGAATGTTTCTACGTATAAAAACTAATTTTTAGGTGAGGCGGTGATCTCGGTGGCCAATCGACTGGTCTGGGACGAGAGATAAAGTACCCACCGAAACGACGATGTAGTAAATTCATTGTTTCACAGGCTATATGGCAAGTGACGGCGTCTTGTTAGAATCAAATACTGGGGAGATCACGAGCTTCAATTTCCAGCATACGGCATCAAAAAGTCATATATTATGGCGCGATAACGTTGCGATTCCCTCTTACATTGGCGTCAGTTTCGCCTTTGACCACACCAAACGGGTTTTCTCCGTGGATGTAATGGCTTTGGATTGCTCTTCAGTTCAAATACGGCAACTTTGCTTATTGCTGAACAAAATTCGGGTGCCAAAATTCGGATCTTCGACGAGTTTTTCAAGAGCTCAATGACTGACAATCTAGTACTAGCTGTATTTTGCGTACTTTCAAACCAAAATCTTTAGTAAAATGGCCCAAATAGTGCCATAAGATAGGCCAAGTTGTTCAGATCGGAATTCTCATTTACAGTCGCAATATTCTTATCACTTCGGGCTGTAGGTAGCCTAATCGATCAAGTATCATCAAATCATGTAAAATTATTCTCAATTTTGCCGATGGTTTGCCGAGTTGTGCGTTCGGTAGTACGGTTATTTACACAATAACTGAGCCTGAGCGCGCGATGCACAATTTTAACAGAGCGTCAATTTTCGTCATACAATTGTGCGATTCGTAAATTTTGTTGGGGCGTAAGTCTTTCCACAATGAAATGTCTAAGAATACTGAAAAAAGTATGTGTTTAGTTTGACAGTAGTAACGCGAGATCTGTCAAAAAAACCCTCTTGGAGAAAGTACCTCCAATCTGATCACGCTTTTATAAGTCAACATTTTCGGATACAATTTCCATAAGGAGAGTATCGTTAGAAAGACAAAATTTCAGTTTAGTTATCTTCACAATTTTTTGTATTTTTTATATAACAGAGGGAGGTAAGTATTGTATAAAATTGTTATGGAAGATGATCTTCAAAATAGAAAAAGGTTAATGCAAAATTAGAAAAACTGAAATTTTTACTGGTCTTAGGAATTTGGTGATCCTTACATTGTCAAAATTATTTGTACTTTTCTAGTATACCAAATTTGGAACACACATCTGCGCAAAGTATCCGAAAATATCAACTCAATGAAAAAGAGATCTACCCCCATCTGGTAGCAAGTTGAAGTAAATTTGCGGTATTTCGAAAATTTGTCTCAATCATAGACGGATATATTTCATGCCATGAAAATTTGATTGTGGATTTCTGTCACTCTTTTGAGAAATATAAATATTTATTAAGGTGAAAAAAGACCGATCATCCACTCTTCATAAATAAAAGCATATTTTTATGTGTTTGTACGTATGCGTGTGCGTCTACGGCGTAATTACTCACAATAAAGGTGTAAATTATCTGAATTTGATTGTCGCACAGCTGTACATAGCAAGTACATACATGCACATCCACACACATACATGCACATACAAGCATATCAAATAAGAAAGGAGTTCATGTAACAATTCCAGTCATTGTATGTATTTACACATTAATTCGAGCCTGTTTTTTGTTTTGTTACGTTTCAATAAAAAAAAATTAATTCGAGGAATAACTTCACCGAGTGACAAACGGATTCGCGTTCATTTCATCGAACTGGAGTGGAGTTTTGCTTTTGCTGGGTCTTGTAAACATAATAAACTACTCGTTGTATCAACTACACAGCACCAGTCATTTTCTTATCGGTGCTGTATTTATCAGATATGTATGTACGCCCGAAGGGAAATATCAATAAATATGCCCAATCAGGAAATCAAACCTCCGTACATAAATGGCATACATATCTACGTGTACATTGCTTACAGATATGTCAGTCTCGGTTAATAAAAAATGTAGTTCATAGTTTCCGAACGAACCAAAACAAGGTAATAAAATCGATTGAGTGAAAGAGTGAAAGAAGAGAAAAAGTGAAAGGTTCCAGGTGCCAGGAGGAAGGAGAAAAATAAAGGTTATTAATGTAGGAAAAATAAGCTATTAAGCTAAATGATAATTGTTGTTATTGTGCAGTAGATAAGTGAAGTTAAAAAATGCCCACAGACCACTAACTTCGAAGAATGCCATATGCCGCGGTTCGCCTAACAAATTGTGAGAAAATTTAAAATGGTTGTACAAATATACTTTATGGTATATTTTTTCCACAGCACCTTTGGGGACAAAAAGGGCGAGGAATTTATTAAATGGCTACACCCATGGCTTCGAACTCACTCAGGGACTAGCATAAATTAACTTATATTGGAGCGATTCCATGTCAAATGGCTTGGACATTATTGGAAATTTTTCTGAAAATTTGTGTATTTACATGCTTGAGCATAAGAAGTAAACTTGTCATCCCAGAGGTTATGGGTTCGAATCCCACGTGAAGCACAGTCTTCGTACTTTCCCAAATTTACCTACTTTCCCTGTTTCTAAACAACAAATTAAAAATCATTCCTGAACCCCAAAAACTTATCCTTTCCATCCTTACTCCCGCCCAATAGTCAGCGCATTATTTGCATTTTGGCTGCTAAGCCAAGCAAAAACAAAGAAAACAACACAGTTCCACATTGCAGCATCAGTGGCGCCAACAAGGGGAAGCGTGGTAATAGTGGAGACACACCAAATTTAGCGAAATCCTCAACCATCTGTGCGATCCTTCTGGCGGAAAAATGTGAAACACAGATGGCGCTCCAAGCAGCAAAAAGGCGTACTGCTAAGCAACAACAGGTGGGCATTTCCACTATTTAGGACTGGTAGCAGGCAGACTAATCACCTACCCTACCAGAAATTAATAATTTTGAAATTTATTCAATAAAGAAAATTTTGATTTTCAAAGCGAAATATGGTCGGTTTTTTTTAACATTTGTAAACATTTTCTTTAATTTTTGTATAAAATAAACTTAAACGAATTTAGTAAGCAGAAACACAGGGAATTTTCGCTTTGAATATAAGAAGTATTGTGAGAATTCCACTATGATTAATAAGCATAGGCTAAGCTATTAGTGACAAAGAGAACAATATCTGCGGGCGTGTCTCCCAAAAATAGAGACACAAAAAAAAATGTTTCTCAAAAATTTTAGACAAATATCTAAAAAAAATTCCCGATATTTTTTTATCTTTTTAAGTATATTTCACCCTAACAAATAAAAACCTATAAAATGTAAAAAAAACGAAAGATTTTTCTCTTTGGAAAACTTCCATACCAAAATTTTCAACATTGCAAGAATTTGAAATTTATAAATTTTTTTTTTAATTTTTTCCAATTTTTTTTTTCAATTTTTTTTTTTAATTTTTTTTTTGATTTTTTTTCAGTTTATTAATATTGTATGTACTACAATATACATTCATTTTCAAAAAAAAGTTTACGGTTTATGTTTGGTTCGAGGCAAATCTTGGAAACCAAACATTTTTCCTATTCTTCATATCTTTGTCATTTCAAGCTCAATCAATTAGTGGTATCGATAGTATCTGGAATGCTATAGTTCCCTAAAAATTAACCCCATACAATTTGGTTTCATTAGTTTCGCAAGCATGGAAAGAACTCTGTCATTTTTCATCACTTCTGTCCAACAAGAAAGTACCTAAACTATTAAATACCTCAAAGCAGTGGCGCTAGATACAAATTTTTGCTAAGCTGAGTTTTTTGTTTTAGTTTTTCTCATCTCCATAACTCCCAAATATCTATGTTCAAAGTAAAAAGACTACAAAAATTTATCAACCGCTGTCTTCGGCGCATCTTGCGAATCTTCTGGCCGGGAACAATCACCAATGCGAATTTATTGAGGAAAGTCTCACAGGTGAATGTATCTACCGGAATACGACAAAGGAAATGGAAGTGGATCGGCCACATGCTGAGAAATTGCGACGCTCTTTTGAAAAAAAAATTGAAACTTACTTATTTTATTCATAAAAAACTCGATTTTCGGAGGTATTGGTAATCGGCCCAGCTCTCTTAAATCTTAGTACTTTTTTTTAAATATTTTTAATACAAATAATATCTTAAATCTTAAATTTCGATTGAAGAAAAGGTTTAAAAAAATAATAAAATACATATAAAATAAATTATGTAAACAGTTCGCAAAATTAATGTAATTTTCATTCACTTTTCATGACAATTTCGCAATGGCTTTTTTATTTTTTATTTCGTTTTTGTTTTTTTTATATTGATATTTCTAAGCATTATTAATTCAAAATGGACTCCATAACGTAATTATTTAAGGGGTTAGCGGTAGTCAGAATTTTCAAAAAATTAAATTTCTTTTTGCATTTTCTTAAAGTAGAATATCTTAAAAATATTATGTGAAAATTTGAAGTGAACTTTACAAATATAATACTTTTCGAGTTATTCAACAAATGACAAAGGGCGCTCGGGCGCAAACTTTAAATCACTGTAACTTAAAAATCGCTTGATAGATTTCAATAAAATTTATACTGCTTTTGAATAATTTCGTTGTTTTTTAACAATTGATTGAAATTTTTTTTTTTCAGGAAAATCTGAAAAATATTTCCTGAGGCCACCATATTAATTTTGAAAAAAAAAGCTTCGATCAGGAACAAGATTATCTCATAACAAAACTAATTTCTCTTGTCCGATTGATTTTAAATGACTCTCCATGGACTTGTGAGAAATGGGCTCCACACAAGCAGCGATAACTTTTACAATTATCAATTTTTTTCTTAAATTTTTGCTTAAGTCAAGTCAAAAAATTATGTACTAATGCTATGTTTTTATTTTCGTAAAATAATGCAATTTACTAGCAAAAAAAATTATTGCAAATCATAATTTTTTCGGGCCTCTGACTATCCCTAACCCCTTAATCAGTAACTAAATTTCTGACCCACCACGGATGTGATTTTAGCGACTAGAGCCAAAAAATCTACAGCTCAAAATCCAAGAGCTAGATGAAACACCCTGTATTTACAAAAAAACTTTCAAATATCACTTGAAAACATTCCGTGAACTCTAATTTTTGCTTTTTTCCGATACCAATTTTAGTTGCCCTTCCTTTTTTTACTTTTAAGCATAAATTCTTGCTTCTAATTCGGCAGCACTCAACACTCAACACTCCCATATGTTACCACGCACCACTGTGACATAGCATTTTTGACATTTTTATTGCTTCGCTTATGAAATCTCATAAATTCATAATTAAAATTTGTGACATTGTTAGAGTTGCGATTTAAGTTCATTACAACAGGCAGAGGAGAATAATGGCTGAAGTGCTTTAAAGGGCGCTGCATAGCGGTTGAGGTATGCATTTTTACATATCTGTGTACATTTGCAACCTTGGCACAATACTTTTTTAATTTTACCGGCTTTTGTCTTCCTCAGCATTTTTATTCATTTATTTTTTTTTTCTTTTGTTTTTTTATGCGCGCCCTCCACCGCATTTTGTGGCACGCTTTACTTAAACAATTGGAGGCTGAATGCAGACGGAAGCAAGCCTTCACATGCAGCAGCTACATATTCTCCTAAAATTAATTAATTTATGCGACAAAAAATTTACAACAGCAAAAACCCAGCTCAACAGCATAAAAACCAATTACGAGAATTTAATAGCAAATTTTATGCAACGCGTAGCCTTGTCGGAGATTTTGTGGGAATTTGGTGAATTTGAAATTTAAAATAATGCTTAAAGATGTAAACATTTTGAAAAGCTGCTTTACGAGAAAGGAATATATGTTTGTATTTGTGTTTTAAAGGAAAAAAGGCAGGTGTTTAAGAATTTTTGGTTTTAGCGATACAGCTGGCGATTCTAAGTTAGTGCTTACGGCTGAACTGTGACTGAACTGTTTGAAACTTCGAAATCAAGGCAACAAATAAAACTAAAGGAAAACTAAAAAAAAACTGGAACCCACGCTTCTGCTGTACTGCGAATTATTTGTCGACAGGTGCCCAGCAAAGCAAAGTCGTCAAAGCTTTCAAAAGAGGAATTGCTTACACAGCACAGCAAAAGCAGATTTTTAAGTGCAGTTGATTTCATGCTAGTAGCTTTTTAAATGCTAGTGAAGCATTCTATCAACTGCGAAATACTTTTCCCGAAAGCAGGGAATATATGATAGTTACACGGAAAAGAAACCGCCTATCCAGCAAATATTTAGAGAAACTACTTTTTTGTCTTCCACTATTTTTTGCTTAATATTTTATGTTTAATGTAAAAGTGCTATTTTTTGCGCATTTTCTTTGTAAAATTAAAAAAAAAATTTCCGTTTTTTACAATTCACATTTTTTACTCAATACTTGAATATCCAATAGCGGCCTACTCCCGCACAAAAGTCAGCGCAAAAACACATTGCGTCAGTGGCGCCAGCAAGAGGCAGCAAGCAATCGCAGTAACATCGCAGACACACCAAAATTTAGCGAAATCCTCAACCATCTGTGTGACCCTTCTGACAGAAAAATGTGAAACATAGATGGCGCTCCTAGCAGTAAGACGGTGTAGTTCCAAAGCAACGACAGGTGGGCACTCCCACTACTTATGACTGGTAGCGGCAGACTAATCACCTACTCTGTCAGAAATAAACTAGATTAACGAAACCAATGCAAGACTGAGTCTTGTAGAGGCCTTATGCTCCCGAGGGGAGCAAACAAGGAAAAATGGTTTGAAATACACTCCTAGTCTCCCTGAACATCAATACATTTATTCAAACGAGATTCCAATTTATGAATTTCATCCCTGAAGTGAGAATCTGGAAGGGCTGCAAAATACGCTTCCACAGATGTTATGACGTCATCATTTGATGAAAAACTCTTTCCATGCATGAATTTTTTAAGCTCAGTGGATGAAAGTCACTAGGCGCCTAATCTGGTGAATACGGTGAAGGCAACTCGAGCTTGGATTCATGAATTTTAGCCATTTCCAAAACGACACTTGTGACGCGGTGCATTATCCAGAAGAAAAATATTTTTTTTCGTTTGCAAACTGGGGTTTTTTTCTCAAATTTTTTCCTACAGCAGGTCTAAAAGGTTACACTTATAATTAGAATTCATTGCTTTAGCAATTCGCAAATAATCCACAAACAAAATTCCTTTCGCATTCCCAAAAATTCCTGCTTAAATCTGGTTTCGGAGCCGTAGAACCAGGTTCACACCATTCTTTAGCCTCTTCTTTTGATTTAGGATTGTGATGATAGACCCAATTCTCATCAATAGTGATGAATCGAAGCACAAAATCCGCTTTATCCTTTCGGAAATAGCTCTAAATGTTGCTAAGAAAGTCGCATTTGAATATGTTTTTTTACAATTGTGCACACAGCATTCTGAAACCCAAAACTTTAGCCAATTATTGCTTACCCTGCTTAATGAGATCTTTATGGCTATCACTAAATCTCCTTCAGCCAATCGACGATTTTCCAATACGACAAACTGTAATTTTTCTACGATTTATGGCAAAACAGCAAACATCAGTTTTTGGACGTCCTTGACGTGGATCATCTTTAAGACTTGAACTATATATAGTATATACAATTGGCGCATACACCCTTTTTGGGTGTTTGGTAGTTCTCCTCCTCCTATTTGTGGTGTGCGTCTTGATGTTGTTCCACAAATAGAGGAACCTACAGTTCCAAGCCGACTCCGAACGACAGATATTTTTATGAGGAGCTTTTTCATGGCAGAAATACACTCGGATTTTTGCCCTTGCCTGCCGAGGGGCGACCGCTATTAGAAAAATGTTCTTAATTTTGGTGTTTCACCGAGATTGGAACCTACGTTCTCTCTGTGAATTACGAATGGTAATCATGCACCAACCCATTCGGCTACGGCGGCCGTCTTGACTTGAACTACCCCTTTTAAATTCAGCAACCCACTTTTATATTACTAATTGATCCTTGTACACTTTCAACATTCGTTTATAAATTTCCTATGCTTTTAAAAATAAAAATTCAGTCACTGCACAATACTTGGTTTTTGTTTTTCATTATAGAAAATACTGTGGCACGCCGATGCTAACTGACTTGTAGACAAATAATAATGAATTGACAGTTTCAAATGGAACTTCATATGAAAAGTGTACCAACATGATAAAACAAATTTAGGCTTATAGCAATGCCCGCACTCGATACTGTTGCAATACCTGAAACAGCTAGAAACATCGATACCATTCTTCAGATTAATATACATTAGGAAGATTTATAAATTTTTGGATGATTAATTTTGCGCCACCGTGTATTATATAATATATATCTAAAAATGAAGAAAGTGCTTCAAAGAAACTGTTTGTGAAGCCCCAGTTCGAAGGCCTAGAAAAAGTATTTTTCCTGCTTCGGTAGCTTTTTGACTTCGATGAAAAGCAAAGAAGAGCAGGTGTCGACTCTGTTAATTTTTACCTCCTGGGTATTCCATTTCTAAGCCTCAAAACTAATAAACAATTAAACAACTCAAAAATACAATTAACATAATTTTGTTGAGTAGAAAGAGTTCTACCGAATGAATACTTACCCTATGCCCATCGCCCATCGAATGAATAGCAAACCAATCGTTGTAAAGTAGAAGAAAATATAAAAACACTATGCACTTAATCCCCAATCCAATGCCTACAATATGGCACAAAATTAATCACCCTTTAGGCTGATTTGTAATTTTTTGGATGATTAATTTTGTGTCAGGCCGTGTTTCTAAAAATTATGAAATCGCTCCAAAGAAACTGGTTGTGAAGCCCCAATTTGAAGACCTAGAAAAAAATTGTTCTTAATGACTTAAATAACATTTTTTTTGTTTATTTTTTATTCAAGAATTGCGTTAAGCTTCAAAGAGAATATTTAATAAAATAAAAATAATTTCATATTTAATTTCACACCTCTGCCTTTTCATGCTGTGCAGTTCTCGGCTTCCCCTCGCAAGTGCTCACCCATTTGATCTGAACTAATTGGATTTTTGGCCATTTCATTCCCACAAATTTTTTTTTTCTTTACTATTTTTCCCCTTTGCTACAATTTTTTGTTGTAGATTTTTTAATTAGCCGCTTATTGTGTGCGTCTTAATTTTTTTAACTATTTTTTTTTCTTGTATTTTTGCCTTTACTGTAGTAATACCTGTATTTACCTTTTTCCTTTAATTTGCAATATCACCTTTTTACTTTTTCAATATTGTGCGGCCCATAGTAATAAATAATAACGCAAAAAAAATAAAACAATTAAAAAAATAAAAATCTGAAATTACTAAAGCACAAAAAGCCTCAAAGCAATTAAACTGGGAAGTTGGGGATTTTTTTTTGTCTATTGTCCTTTGTTGGTGTTCTTGTAATTATTTTGCATGATATGAGCACTTCATAGGCCTATTGAGTTGTTGATTTCGAATGGAGAATTTTTTTTAACTGTTTCTGTTTAGCGAGTCGAAGCACTTCAAAGGCATAAGAAACCCCCAAATTGTATAGTCGCTAATTTTAGTGCCCATCAAGGAAATAAAAATCAAATTCTCAGTTGTTGAAGCAGTTTTTTTTCTGTTTTTTTTTTTTTTTGGTTTGTTTGTTTGGTTAGCCTTGCTAATTTGGTCAAATATTACTCTATTGAAAATCATATGTGTGCTATAAAACAATTAGACAAGAAATATTCTACAGAGCTCACAGATTGATTTGCCATCGAATTTACCGCTTTAACTAAAGTAAATAGGTAAAGTCTATTAGCTTACATCAAAATTATAAATATTAGTAATACTCCCTTTGGACCAGCCATGGCCGTGAGGGGCTAAGCATTCACTCAGCTTCTCTATTTAGTATAATTTTCAAAACCATAAATAAATATTCTTCCGCTTTTTTGATACAAAGAAAGAAGAACAAAAAAGCTGGTTAAGTGAAGGAACTTAAATAAAGTTGAGGAGCGTGGATGGAGGGGAGAAAATTAAAGGAAAAGAGAGAGAGATAGAGAGAGAGAGAGAGAAGAAAAGATAAATTCTGACATATTTTCTAAAATTTGGTGCAATTTTTTTATTTATTGCATTTAGTTCAAAAAAAAGGGTTACTAATTTTGCGCCACCTTGCACCTGTACTACTCTGTCTCTTGATGTTGGAATTTACACTTTCACAAAAGACTTTTTATGCCATTTTAAGGAGAAAATTCTGCCAAAAATTACAATATTTCTAA
Organism: Anastrepha fraterculus; assembly: GCA_037575425.1. Taxonomy (NCBI): domain Eukaryota; kingdom Metazoa; phylum Arthropoda; class Insecta; order Diptera; family Tephritidae; genus Anastrepha; species Anastrepha fraterculus. Next base: position 16,221 of record JAYXIM010046749.1, on the reverse strand, counting down.
AATACAAAGAACAGAGGGAAAAGGAAGCTCAGAGTTGAGCTCATGTGGTTTTAGGGAGGCAGTAAGAGAATCTGCTGTGCCCTTATGTGCCACTTCGAACTGAGTAAGCAATTCATTTTATTACTTTCTCGCCCCGGTCAGATATTTTTCCAATGACAATCCCTATTTAAACGGCTGAAGCATAGACAACATTTGATGAGTTGAGTTACTGAGAATCCATCTGTGGAATACTAACTTATGAACTGTGTGAGCTTTGGAACTATCCAGCTTCCATGGCACATGAAGAAAAATGCTTCCTCTGGTTTAGAAAATCCAAGTATAGAAGGACTAATTTTCACTTTGTATGCGTAATTGGTGCCACTAATTGTCTCGAAAGAGAATAGATGTTTGGTATGGTCATAGGATTACTGTGACAATCAAAGAGAAGAAATATATTAAAAAAAAAACATAGTCGCATCTTTGTACCTAATTCAGGTCTCCTAATGTATTGTATTGATAATATAATAAAAATAATGGTACCAGATAATCGGCATAAAATTATGCATCAAAGTCTTAACTATTCAGTGGGTGTAGGAGTGCATCTGTAGCCGAGATTCTGGCGAGCTTGACCTCCGAAGCTGGTTTTATTTTCCCAGTGAATATGTACGCAATTTTACTTCTTCTTTTTATTTTTTATGTTTTGGATGATCAGCTCATTGTTTAACAAAACCCGCAAAAAATTTAATTTCTAAATTTTATACAAAAGTTTGAAACATTTTAGAAACTTTACTTCCCGATCTTAGGGGTTTTATTTAGAATTTCTAGAAAGAGTTTTGTATGCAGTTTTATAGCTTATTAGATTTTATACAAAAAATTTACGAAATTTCATATTTTTCTGTCAATAAAATTGTTCCGGAAATACCATCAAAAACCTATTTTTTAACCAGAATTCTTAGAATTGATTTTAGATTTTAAGACTGATTAGATTTTAACTGCATACCAAAAGTTCCAGAGCTCATTAAATTTTAACCAAAATTTATAAAATTTTTCTGTGAACGCAGTTTTATAATATTTTTCCACACTTGATAAAATCATTCAACATTCTTGAAACATTGAAAATGAAATTTGAAAAGGTCGAGCCAAGGAGCACCAGGAGATTTGGTGGCTCCTTAAACACTCAGGCTAAAAAGTCCATTGTATTTTAAGCTTTGGAAAGAGGGTAGATAGTCAAGAAGGGAAAGAGAAAAGTATCAGATAAAGAGATAAAAAAGAATAGAGACAGAGACAGAGACAGAGATGGAGATAGTTAGTCCTGCGAGAATTTTCCAGATTATTTGGCAAATCTGTAAATATTCTCCAGTTTTCGAGAACGAATATTACTCATTCTCACGACATCGGAACCTAAAACTCGTAGCCGTCCTTCTTGAAATAAAATTTGTAGAATTTTTCTTGGTTTGCGCTCTTATAACCCATTAAATTTTAGAGAGTGCAAGTTTAATGTCCCTACAAAATACTATTGATTGTTTAAATTTTTTTTACAGCGGTGTCACGACTTTTATTCCATACAAAGGCAAAAAAAATCTAGCACAGTGAAGAAAAAAATTTCCAAAAATCAACGATATTTTCTAAACACTTGAAATTTGTACTTCATTACTGAAATTTAATGGGCAATAGAACTGCGTTCACAGAAAGTTTCTAAAAATTTTGTTCAAAAAGTTGAATGTTTTTGTGAAATTTTTAAAAATTTTAAAAAAATTTTACGATTCGAAACTTTGCTTTAGATATTTTGTGTTGTATTATGAACTTTATTTTTATGCAAAAACAGTAGTGCATTTATAATTTTGCAACGCTGTGTATATGAGAAGAAATCGTAGGGGTACGCATTACGAGGTTCATTTGAAGAGTCCGTGCAAAGTCAGCGAGATGCCACTAGTGGCGCATATCGCGATTGTGTTTATATAGTAGCATCTCTTGGAAGAGCACACCAAGTTCCAACCAGATCGGTCCATTTCATTGTGTTTCCCATTCGTTTGAATGGAGGAAGTAGAGTGATTTTCACAAAAATCATTTTCCATCATCACAACGCACCAGCTCACGCCTCAGCAGTTGTGTTCCCAAAATTAATGGAAATAGGGCTCAGACTCATTTAACATCCACCCTATTCTCCAAACTTAGCTGCCTGGAATCTCTCGGACTACTATTTGTTGCCAATTTGAAGAAATGGCTGGCGGTAAAGAGATTTTATTCACATGAGAAGGTGTTTGCTCAAACGAAAGGCTATTTGTCAGACTTGGACAAATGGTATTACGCAGAAGGGATCAACAAACTATTACAAGCGAAGTGCGTAAGCCGAAAAGAAGACTATGTCAAAAAATTAAAAGTTTATCCCAAACAATTAAGTAGTTTTTTTTCCGTGTACTTTTCAAACGACTGTGGTAATAGAGGATAGCGCACGTAAACCTGCGCAATGATTTCGGGACATCTGAATCTCTCTTCAGCGCTCATGCAATGCATAAACTCTAAATCCTGTACATCGACGGGGAATGGACTTTAAACCTTTTCAGTAATTTCTTATGACTTTCTATTATTGATAAAACTTCCAAAACGAGGAATTTAATCATAGCTCGTTATTCGCCTCTCTGCATTTCAAAAGGAAGAAAGGAGTGGCAATGGCCACAGTGTGCGTGTTAGAAAGGAAGTTCTCTTGTGTCTAAAAAATATTTTACCAGCATTAAAATGCTTTATGAATTTAGACTTCTTTGCTGGTTAATAAGTGTTGCCTTCAGTGCTTTCAGCCAACCCGTCTATTTGTCGTGGTCTCTTTAGTGGCCTGTGGGTTGCAGCTTACAAAATTTACTTGACTTCCATTTACCATTTACCATTTCTTACCTACTTTAATAAATTATTAGTTCGATTTAAAAAAAAAGTGTTTTTCAGGTTTTTTTTTTTTTTTTTTTTATAAATCAAAAATCCTTATCTCCATTCCGCACTCAAAGTATCTTTGAAAATCTACCACACAAATCCTTTGACAAACTCGTATCTCATGCGCTCGGAACAAAGAATTACGCTAAGCCCAAAACTAATGAAGTTATTTATAAAACAACAAAGAAATAAATACATTCATACAAATATATAACTATATATATATAAATATCAGCGTACACCCACTCACGCACTCGTACGACGACATCACGCAGTCATTAGTTCGCCCTCCACTCAACACTCTGCCTTCATCATTACCAACACCAAATGCATCTCGCCAGTCACGGCGGCCGCCAGTCGACGAGCTGTCATTCACGCGGATCATTACATAAATTCATGCATGCATACTTATATTTATATCTTCATTGTTGCTTTAATCCACATCTAAACATAATTCAAAAACATTTTACAAAAGCAAATATAGGGTGTTTTCTTTAGAGGTTAGGTTTTCAAGTTGGCACTACTTTTTTCGTAGATGGTCTTTTTGACAGCTGTCACTTGATTTATGCTCAGTTTGGTTTGCCATTTCATAATGAATAGACTTACACCTGAACAACGCGTCGCACGTTCGGTGAATGGGCCCAAAACGAGATGGCCATCGATCCCGATTTTCACAAGAAAATTTTGTTCAGCGATGAAGCTCACTTTTGGTTGAATGGGTATGTCAATAAGCAAAATTGTCACATTTGGAGTGAACATAATCCACAAGCCATTGCTGAGACGCCGTTACATCCTCAAAAAGTCACTGTTTGGTGTGCTCTATGGGCAGGGGGAATCATTGGTCCATATTTCTTTAAAAATGAAGCCGGTCATAATGTTACAGTCAATGGAGAGCGCTATAGAGCCATGATTATTGACTTTTTCGTGCCTCAATTGGACGATGTTGATGTGGACGACCTTTGGTTCCAACAAGACGGCGCTACATGCCATACAGCCAACGCAACAATCGATTTATTGAAGGAAACTTTTGGTGAGCGCATTATCTCGCGCCGTGGACCTGTGGCGTGGCCTCCAAGATCGTGCGATATAACACCGCTGGACTATTTCTTGTGGGGCTATGTGAAGTCGCTTGTCTACGCAGATAAGCCCGAGACGATTGACGTCTTGGAAGAGAATATTCGGCGCGTTATTGCTGACATACGGCCCTAATTGCTGCAAAAAGTGGTCGAAAATTGGGCCTCTCGGCTGGAATTTATTCGAGCCAGCCGCGGCGGCCACTTGCCCGAAATCATTTTTAAAACATAATGGCAAACCCTTATCTTTATAATAAAGCTAAATTCTTGGCCATAACATTAAATTATATACGTTTTATTTCATCTTGAAAACCTAACCTCTAAAAAAAAACACCCTTTATGAAAGTTGGAAAAATATTGCGCTTCCAACACTGATGGTGTGCATTGTGCCAAAAATACATGCAAATGCATTCAGAAACGCACAACGAAAATACTTTTAAGAAAATACGAATATTTTTAAAATAAATATTTCACAAAGCTGCAGCAAATCACAAAAGCAATGAAACCAAAAAACTCATTAATGTTACAGCAGCTGAAGAGAAAGAAAAGGAAAATGTAAGGTGGCAGCGGCAGGCGTCAGTGGCATTCGAATTGGCAGTAGCCATCGAAATGCCGCACATTTAGGCGATGCTGGCGCATTCAACATTTCCACTGTCCATTTTTCAACTGACGAATATAAATATATACATATGTATGTATGTTTGACATGTATTTTCTTTTTGGTTATTTTTGTGCATTGCAGTTGGGTCGCACTGAATGACTTTTACACGTGTATGACGTCAAATTCATTACGCTCTGAAATAATTCATATTCGAATTTTTAAATGAAGAATATTCAGTTTTTCTTCAATGGCGCATCTGGCTACCATATAGTATTTTTTCTTTTATCGATATTCACACTTTTCAAGAACATTTTTTTTTTCGCTTGATCTATAAGCTTGAGCTATAATTCCCAGCACACTAATTCACGACTCGTTACATGTGCTTTGAGCTCCTTTGCGTACGGCGCCTTGGCTTCTGCCAGATACTTAAATCGCAGCAGACAATCAGCACAATCATAGCAGTAGAAGTGTTGGTATACAAAGTAAATTCGTTTTCTGAAGCCGAGGTTCGCCTAGAAATCATGATTAATAAATTGTTAGCCAATCTGAAATAGAAAAGGATGACATACGTAAGCCACATCAGGCAATTCTGTACGAAATTTAATGAAACGGAGCGTGGAGAAAAAGCAGTGAGGAGAATCAGTGTAAGATGAAAAATTTCGTTTCATTGACAACCCGTTCGGCACCTGGGTCTGGCCAGACCTTTTTCGACTTTGGACGAGAATTTAATATATTTCGATTAAAGCTAACGACTTGAGCTTGCAATAGTTTCTTAAATTTAATTGCCTATCGATTTATGGATATAACCTTTTAAAAAGGATTCTCGAGCAGGACGAAAAAAAGGATTTAAAAAGTTATACCTTCGATTAGGCACTTCGGGTATGGCTGGACCCTATGTATTTATAAACATTTGTATGGGAATATGTGACAAATGTGACATTTTTAAGCATCACAGGTATATATTTTTAATTTCTTAGCTTTTGCATTGGTTTTGGTATCTATTGAGCTACCTATAGAAGCAAATATAATCGCTGAAAATATTTAGTTTTGTTCTTTATTTTGACGCATTTAGAAGAAGGTTGAAGAAGAAAAAGTTGATTACAATGAAATTTACGATAAAATATGATATGTTATGAGGTGATACAGTATATTTATGGATTCAGTGGCAGGCAAGCAAAATATGTATAAGAGATTTCTGAGTGCTTTTGACATACTGGATTCTTGCATACAATACAATAGAAAGGAATTTTTCGACAAAACTTTTCGCTTCCTTTTAGACAAAACCGACAATCTCTTTTCACTGCGAGTGTATCGGGTCCGGTTGGTGGGTTGACTACAATATTCCCAAGGATAGTAATTAGTTTGTTGAAAAATGATTCCATATCCAAACGAGTAGTGTATTGGGAAATAACGGCTGAATTATTCATACAATTTTCGATGTTTGCACGGACCAATGCCTTCGATAAAGTCGTCAAAAAATTTCATCTCACATCACTTTTTCTGAGCCCATCAACTTCCTTGTAAATACAAAACGTTGCCAGCGTCATTATATCCAACATGTTGCAAAGGAAAGCAAAGGTCCATCGACTTGTTGGCCGTTTTGATGTGAAATGTGTGACCATTGAACCCATGCAAGGTGTCAAAAGCAGAATTAAACAAACGCCCTCGCATCTCGGCACCCATGTCACTGTAGGCAGTTAAAATTGTATAGTAGAGATTTTTTTGTTTTACTTGGAAGCTAGCATTGACTACTACTAATCTAGTCAGCCATGAAATCCATTAGAGGATATATTTTACTAATAAATGCTTCTTTGAACTGAATAGCCAATCGAACAGTAAATCTACAAATCTATCATAATGGCCAACTTTTTTGGACAGCTCCGAGTCTCCGACGATACAGTGGAAAATATTATAAATGGGCCTTTATACGTTAGCGACGATGAGTATCGCAGCTGGTGGACTGATGATGGTATATGAAACTTATCAGGACATAAATATAGTGCAGCGAAATAATAGCTGCGCTGGCAACTTCACCACTTAAGGTGTTTGATGCATTGATTACTGGTAGTGGTATATGAAGATGAATGCGAGAGAAGTTGGAAAACTCTTGTATTATAAATAAATACTTACTGAAGCATTTTTTTGGTCATTGGTCTCTACAAGTAAGTAGTTTTTCCCCCTCTTCAATGAACAAGCGATTTTCTTCATCGGTACGCAGTCGTTTGCCGATTGGTAACCACTGAAGCAAAATTTCTCTTATTTTTTCTCTAGAGAATATTACGTAATATTATAAAGGCTTCTGGCGACTTATTTTAAGCAAATTAAAGCCGCCTTATCTTGGATGCCAACAAAACTAGAAACTACAAAGATATGAAATTCATTCAATTAAGTTGATTAAAAAAAATTATGCCATACCTGTAAAAAATGGGCAATACCAATCAAGATATATGAGTAGAGAGAAAATGTACATGTTATTTATTAGAAATAAAATTATGGATAATTATATTACATTACGAAAGTCACTGGTAGCACGGACTATCGGCATAAAATTTAATATCAAATGCCTAAAGCTGAAGTCGCACTGATGCGAATTATTCGCTTTAAACTTAAAAAAAAAATTAAATATAAAAAGGAATACGTCAGTACGGTGCAGAATACATTTGAAATATGTGAAATAACATTCTCTTTGCCCACTTCAGAAAAAAATAATTATTTTCGGAAAAAGTCGTTCAAACGATAACGTTACCGCTTAAGTGGCTAGGCCACTTTAGCAGCGAAAAAATTAAATATCTTTTTGGGAATATTTTCCCCAGCACAATGAAATAAATCAAAATTCTAAAAAAGATCATTTATAAACTGTATATTACTCTTACTTTTCCTTTCTTTCAAGTTATTAAAAGAAAATAGCAGCTGTACATATTTTCTTCAAAGAAGCATTATTTGTGCGCCGCCTGGCCTACATTCAGGAATTTCTAATTTAGCGAACATAATTTTTTTCGATCGTTTCATGTGAAGTGTAGAATTTTCTGTTGCAAAAATTATGCTGAAAAAATAACTTCTCTTCTTCTTAATCATGAGCTCATACAGCTCATCGTTCCATCGTCTGCGATATTCGCCGTTGCCAACGTGCAAAGGTCCAAAAATCTTACGCAGAATCTTTCTCTCGAACACTCCAAGCGTCGCTTCATCGGATGTTGTCATCGTCCAAGCTTCTGCGCCATACGTTAGGACGGGCATGAGAGAGAGGACTTTACTGCTCAGTTGCTTACTTAGTCCAAAGTAGCACTTGTCGGCAAGAGAGATTCTACGATGGATTTCAAGGCTGACATTGTGTTAATGGTGGTTACTAGATAAACGAAGTCTTTTACAACCTCGAAATCATAACTGTAAACAGTGACGTGGGTGCCGATACGCGAGTGCATCGACTGTTTGTTTGATGACAGGAGGTACTTCGTTTTGTCCTCGTTCACTACCAGTCCCATTCGCTTTGCCTCTTTATCCAGTTTGGAGAAGGCAGAACTAACAGCGCGGTTGTTAAGGCCGCTGATGTCAATATCATCACGCTCTTATAAAGAATTGTGACTGAGCGATTAAGTTCTGCGGCTCGTACGTCCGTCTCCGACATCAGGTTAAAGAAGTCACACGGCAGCGAGTCACCCTGTCTGAAACCTCGTTTGGTATCAAACGGCTCGGAGAGGTCCTTCCCAATTCTGACGGTGCTGCTGGTGTTGAGCAACGTCATCTTGCATAGCCGTATTAGTTTTGTGGGGATACCAAATTCAGACATCGCGGCATACAAGTAACTCCTTTCCGTACTGTCGAATACAGCTTTGAAATCGACGAAAAGATGTGCGTCGATTCTTTTTTCGTGAGTCTTTTCCAGGATTTGTCGTATTGTATATATAATATTTGGTCGATGGTAGACTTTCCAGGTCTAAAGCCACACTGATAAGGTCCAATCAGTTGGTTGACGGTGGGCTTCAGCCTTTCTCACAATATGCTAGCTAGAACCTTATAAGCGATATTTATAAGACTAATCCCACGGTAATTGTCACAGATTCCAGCATCGCCTTTTTTATGGATTGGGCAGAGACCACTTAAATTCCAATCGGCAGGCATGCTTTCATCCGACCATATTTTGCATAGAAGCTGATGCATGCACCTTACCAGCTCCTCGCCGCCACTTTTTGGAAAAAGAAAAAAGTTTTGCAAATATTTTTTTGGAAAAGTTTTTTCGAAATCAAAAATTTTGAGTTAAAAATGTTTCTGAAAAAAAAATGCATTATTATTTAAAAAAACAACATTCTTTGCAAAAGTAAAGTGTAGAATTTTTTGGAAAAAAAATTAGAAAATAGTTTTTTGAAGGACAAAAAAATTTGTTTGAAAAAACTTTTTTTTTTAATTTGAGTAAAACCCGTTTTGAAAAAAACTCTTTTCTAATTTTTTTTTCCAAAAAGTTTTTTTTGGAAGTTTGAAAGTTTGCAAATCGTTTAGAAAAAAACTATATATTTCAAACTTTTTTGAAAAAATCTTTCAAAAACTTTAAAATATTTTAAAAATCGTTTTTTGAAAAAAAATAATTATTTTTGAAACGTTTTTTCAAAAATATTCTTTTATTTCGAAAAAAATCTTTCAAAAACTTTACATAAAAAAATTATGAAATGTACCAAAATTAATGATTACACAGTCGAGAAAATGTTATTGATTTTCAGAACAAAAAAAATGAACGACAATTTTACGAAGGCTCTTGACCGCATAATAGCCAGTAAACTTCACGCTAGTGCAAAATGTAATTGCGAAAATACTTGAATATAATTTCAACTCAATAAATCAAAATATGCTCGAGTTGTGAATCCGATCGACTTGAAAAATCTAATTTCGAGAAGAACGCGTTTAAATTTTTCAGTATCCCCACTGATCATTAGTCGTAAATAAATCTGAATCGCACTGAGTAAGGCTATGCTAAAATTCAAAAATGGAAGCATTTAGATATTTATCGTAGCCTAACCCTATGAATGACACGTTTTTAAGTAAGGAGCAAAAAAAAATGATTTTTTGAAATTTCCGCAGTGGCCTAACCCTTTCATTAAACTCAAATTTGATTAAAGTACACTTTAATTAGCTAAATACATTGCACATACATACATACATGATACATTCGGCTAAGTCATTGCTAATCAACCTATACACACTTGCACTCATCTATATGTAAATACATATGCAAGTCATATCTTTCACAGCCATAGAGGAGTACTCCACTTATTGAACCACTTTCAGCTAAACTCGCTCACCTTCTTCTTGGATACAAAATAGCGGCATGCAGCCTCGATTAGTATCCAAGTCACTACATACGGACATGGCAAAACAAAAATTTGAGTTTGCATTTGTGCTAGTACAAATACGTATATATAGGAGCATATGTATATAGGGGCTTTTACACCCGGCTAGAATTCTTATCTCTGGAATGTAGTGTCTATCCATTTGTTGTCATTTAATAGGAATTTTATCGGTTCCCCATACATACATAAAGATATATACATATATACCTATATGGTCTGTAGATAGCGTGGAGCTAAAATATGGACTTCAACGATTTTGCATATAATACTTCCGAGGCTTCTAGCCAATACAGATGCCTAGTTGGAGATAAGGGCTGGGATTTATAAGCTGTTGAGCATAGTCCAGACGAGTGATAACGAACATTTTGCGTTAATTGCTGATATCATTGTTAAAAATAAATTACAATTAAAAACAGAGCGAATGATAGAGAGCAGCCGAATGAGAATGAGAGTGACTACAACGTGTGTAAATATTGAAGAATGTGGCGTAGATTTTAAAATTTTATTTTAGATTCTATTTGAAAAAAATATATAGTAATAAAGTAAGCATTTCGAATAGATCAGCAACTATTTTTAGAAAGCGTCGCAGCTATAAAAGTTTTTGTTCGGAAATTGTTCAAATTTTATTATGCATTGATAGTTCAACGAGGTTAGGCTAGATTAAGTTTCTGAAAAGAGAAATAATTCTAAGACAACCATAAATATATACTTGACGGTCTGTTGGGAGGTAACTACATAGAAAGAAATTTTGAGACTACATGAAAAAAGCCGAGGAATCTGAAAACGGAAAGAAAACCAAGGCGATTCAAGTTAATTACAATTAAATCCCAGCATGACACGTTTTTCCGATGTTCAAGCTTAAAATTGAAAATATATAGTTTTTAGCTATGTTTGAGGTTATGTAACATGTCGAGATATATAAAGGGTGTTTTAATAAGAGGTGTTATTTTGATATTGAAAGAAAAATGCTATTTTTTAATTTAAATGATCGGATGTTTATTTCATTATAAAGAGGAAGGTATGCCGTTAATAGTGGAAAACAACATCAGGCAAATGACCACCACGACCACGCTTACAGGACAATATCCTTTTCATGAAATTTTCCATAACCGAATTGCAAAGTGGCTGCCCTATGTGCTCGATAACCTCACGAATTCCATCTTTGAGGTCTTGAATCGACCCTTCTCTTTCACGTCAAAGAAAATAGTCACAAGGTGTTAAATCACAAGATCTCGGTGGCCAACTGTGATCCCCTCTTCGAGAGATAACACGGTCCGGAAGCGTTTCCCGTAAAAGATCAATGATTTCGTTGCTTGTGTGGCACGTAGCGTCGTCTTGTTGAAAATAAACGTTGTCCAGATCAATATCATCCAATTCCGCCCATAAAAAATCGTTAATCATCTCTCGATAACGCAATCCATTCCCCTGTATCATCTATTATTGGAAATCCCTTTATATATATATATATATATATATTCAATGGACGCGTACACCCTTTCTAGGTATTTAGCCAGGCTCCTCCTCCCATTTGTGATTCGCGACTTGATGTTGTTCCACAAATGGAGGGACATACAGTTTCAAGCCGACTTCGAACGGCAGGTTTTTTTTATGGGGAGCTTTTCCATGGCAGGAATACAGTCGTAGGTTTGTCATTGATTGCTGAGGGGCGACCGCTATTAGAAAAAAATTCTTTTTTTTTTATTCATTTTCGCTCTTTCACCGAGATTCGAACAAACATTCTCGGAATTCCGAATGATAGTCACGCACCAACCATTCGGTTACGGCGGCCGCGAAGAAGAAAAGGAAAGAGGCACAATTACTATCTTTCTTCCTTAGCACAACTCTTTCCCTTTTAAATACATTTTCATAGGTAAAAAATGCTTATTTGTGAGATATCCTCTGCTGGCGTTATGCTGAGTTCAGATTCGAATTCAAAACCTTCGGAAAATGGAGTCCGGTTCTCTGTTCTAAAATTTAGTAAAATTTTAGCGGCCTGTATAGTCGTGTTCTGTGTTAAAAATTTTTGTGGATATGTGCTATCTTTGCTTTTGCTAAAAGATTAAATTAAAAAATTACCAAATAATCCCATCCACATTTGGTAGAATGGATTACTTCTCGTTTAATATCAAATGAAGAAACTTAGCCCCTTCTCCTTACTTTTTACATATTTTTTTTAATAGAGAGCTTTACTCTATCGTTGAATTGCAAATAATTTATAATTTTTTTCTACCCAAAACCAGATCATCCAACTCCTTTGTAAAATTAGTCGCTAAGTCCCAAAATCCACAAAAAAGGCAGATCGCACGCGATCACCTAGAAGCCAATGCATCCTCAGAAAATGACAGTTTGGAGTGGATTTGAAGCGGTGGCATCATTAGCCCACTTTCCTTTAACAATACTGCTGGAAACGCCAGAGGCAGGATAATCCACTTTTTTTGTTTTTGATACGCCCTACCACACAATCGATATTTTGCGCCATGTCCGGTAATGGTATTATTAGCCGTCCCGGCAATGTCAATTGTCTATCTCAAAGTTGCCATGTGATGCCGTTAGTTGTTTTTTTAGCGATGCCGGATAAGACCGATGTTAGGTTGGGTTATATACCATACATCTGAGTGATCTGAATAAATTTCACATAGGCCACAAGGGTCCGTTGTGTGTTGTTGGATTCCAGTTAAACATACATTGTGATACATGTCTTTGCGAGTTCTAACTTTTCTCAGCATTGCCCTTCAGCGATGAAAAGTATACCGATCCCAGGCAGTTGTAACGAGTTCTGTTTCAGGTGTTCTAAAGTACTGCTTTCTTCTTCGCATAAGTTACTCTCGTCATTCTCAACCATTCCCTCTTTAGATGCGTAATATGGAGTGAGACAATGTCATGTCAGTACTCCCACCAATATTTTATTTACATTCCTTCTTTGGTAGTGATGAAATAAAGTTGGTTGTTTTCGTGTTGCGAGCTCGTAGCATTATTTTGGCAGTCCTGTGGGACATCAATGCTTCCCATATAGACTGTCCTTCCCGAGTTAGTTCCTCGTCTAGTTCCCTTTTTCAAACTGAGAGTGAGGGATATATGTTCGACGTACTCATCCTAGGCAAGCGAGTACCTGCCTTAGTAAGCTCCTCAACTCTCTCATTTCCCTCTAGTCCCTTGTACCCTGGTACCGATGTTATGCAAACCTGATAATAAAGATTCAGTTTTTTAAGGAGAATATCGAGCAAATAATTCGTGAGATAGAGCCAGAAATCGTAAGCAAGATTTTGGAAAGCTGGCTTAAAAGAACGCGCTGTAGAGAATGTATGAAATTGTGTTCCGTAGCAGAAATAATTGCGCTTTGGAATAAATCAATAACATGATTTTGATTTTTTTAATAAATAACTATGTGAACGACCTCGTAGTTGATAGAAAAAATTATTTTCAGAATCAGCAACCGATTTTGATGGTTAGATTCTTGGGTTTTTTGGCTGTAAAGTCGAGTTACACTTACAACTTACTACTCGTCTGACTTTGTTTAAACTGTATTAAAACCTCAAGCGAGTATCATTTGATGAGGTGACCGAGAAAAGTTGAAAGTTTTCAAAAAAATCGCAACTTTTGCATTTTTCTTTTTAATTGGCGGGATAACCTCTTACGCGATTTTGGCCGAGTTTAACAAAGCGCGCCAGTCGTTTCTTTCTCGTACCGCATCGAATACTTTCAAAGCCGGAGCGTTTGTATCCACATCTATGACTATGTCGTCGTAAAGCTCATACACCTCATCGTTCCATCGCCAGCGATATTCGCCGTTGCCAACGTGCAAAGGTCCAAAAATCTTACGCAGAATCTTTCTCTCGAACACTCCAAGCCTCCCTTCATCGGATGTTTACTGCTGGTTGAAAAATATTACCATTTTTGAAATTTCAGTGTCACACACAGATGACGCCAGCAGCAAACACTCTGTTTCAAAATCCTGTGCACCTTGGAACACATCTTTTACCGCACTCTCAAGCGCATCTCACAGTATTATCTGCTATTTGATATCAAAATTCATTACTTCAACTTTTTTCTACATCGTCCAGCATTAATTTTCATAAGTTTTATTACTTTGCTTCTCAATTCCATAGAAACACATTTGTTTTGACTGTTCATGAGCAAAAAACACGTCCGCTTACCTTTCACTATAGTTTGCTTTGCTGCCTGTAAAAGTGAATTACAAATCGAAATCTGCTGTTTTTGCTTTTGTTACGTAGAATTGCAATGTGCGAGCCAGCCACATAAATACTCAAATAGGCAGGCAAACATACAGACGTCTTTGCAATTGTTTGCTTAGTTGCTGTTTAGTTTTCGGCGAAAGATGACATCAGTGGCTATTTTCGCAAAAACGCTACATGCGAGAGAGTGCAGTTTAGTAGTTGTTGCACAAATGCACGTACGTATGTATTTATGTATGCTTGTTGATGCAACCCGCTGAGGTGAATGTGGACCAAAATGAAATTCTCGTATTTGCAATAAAAATTGCAAGTCGTAAAATTAAAGAAAATTAAATGCGAAAACAAACTGCCATAGCAAAAAACAAAAAAAATAAGTTGAAAATAAGAAAATACGTAAAAACCGCAAAACAAACAAAAGCAAAAACTTTTACAAACACTGCCATTTATTTTTTGCAGTTACTGCCAAGGCTTAGAGGCGTTTAAAAACTGCAATTATTTATGGGTTTTATGATGCAAAACTAAATGTACAAACACGCATACGCAAAACATACTCGTGCATACACACACAGCCCCGCATAAAAATTGTTTGTTCACTTACCCGACTGTCTGTTAGCTTGTTTGCCCGCCTGTCTGAGAATGCATTGCCTGCTGCATTCTCACTAACCCTCCCCTCCCCATTCTCCGCTCCTTCAACTAAACTAACTTGCTCGTTCGTTCTTTCTTAGTTCCTTTACGCTGCCGTTGCGCTTGAATTAGAAGCAAATCAATTCATTTTAGCGGGAGTCAAATGCCAGATATATTTTCTTGCTTTCAAGTTCAGCCTTTTTATTTTATTAGTTGAAATTTAAAATGCAAATGCCCAGAGACAAAAAAAAAACATAAAAATACTCAGCCTTAGCCTTTGAAAAAAAACGAGGTACGAAAGAATCCATTAAATTCACTAAGAATTAACAGCCACAAGGTGGCCGCCGTTGTGTCTTTTTCGTCTTTGCTGCGTCTGTGTGCGTTCGGCTGTCTGTCTGTCAACACTTGATTTATGTGCCAAATGGCAGCGGGCGGCGAGCGTTGGTCTTTACACTGTCGCGCATGCGCTGATATGTTGTTTTGTATCGTGTCATGTCGTTTGAGATAAGAACAAGTAGTGGCACTAAAAAAGTGCACGTCTTAGGTAAAAAATATTCGGTAAGGAACACCAGGCGATCCAAAAAAATATTAGTAATATTAATAGCTTTACAGTTTACAATAGCAATACTAGTGACGAGAACAAATAGATGGTTTTAGACTAATACCAATACGCGCATCAATCAAAGTACCAAAATCTGTCCTTATACCAGTTCACTAATAGCAGTACCAATACCAAACTCATCATAACTACCAATACCAGAGCCATAAGAATACCGGAACCAATACCGAAACCAATACCGATACGAATACCAGTACTTATTATCAGTTCTAATACCATTACCAATAGTCATGGCAGTACCAGTACCAATACCAATCACAATGTCATTACCAATACTAGTATCAATACCAATACCAACAGCAACAATATTATCAATACCAATACCAACATCAATACGAATACCATTAGCAATAGCAATACCAATCCCAATGTCAATACCAAACCAATATCAATACCAATTAATGTCAATACCAAACCAATATCATTACCAACACTAAACTCACTACCAATACCAAAACCAATGTCATTAACAATAGCGAAATCAATAGCGGAAACAATATCGAAACCAATACCGATACGAATACCAATGCAAATACCAATACCAATACCAATAGCAATACCAATACCAATACCAATACCAATACCAATACCAATACCAATACCAATACCAATACCAATACCAATACCAATACCAATACCAATACCAATACCAATACCAATAGCAATACCAATACCAATACCAATACCAATACCAATACCAATACCAATACCAATACCAATACCAATACCAATACCAATACCAATACCAATACCAATACCAATACCAATACCAATACCAATACCAATACCAATACCAATACTAATACCGATACCAATACCAATAACAATACCAATTCCAATACCAATACCAATACCAATACCAAGTTCACTC
>JAYXIM010046736.1:0-22351 GCA_037575425.1 Anastrepha fraterculus | reverse complement strand
GCAGCCTCTTCATAGCTAAGCTTTCACACTCGCATAAAAGGTGTCTGACTGTTTCCTATTTTCCTATCTGTATTACGATAACTTCTACAGAAATCGAAGTAAGGGAGTCCTAACCTCCTAGCGTTGCTGCCAATTAGACAATGACTAGTTAATACCGCTATGATTTTTCTTATAGCTTCTCTGTTAAATCTGAACAAGCTTTTTGATCGACCGCTGTTCCATTTCGGCCATGTCTGTCTGCTTAGTTCGCATGTTGTGAGGTATTGCCAACTTGCGTTTATCTTATTGATGGTTTCCCGATCTATAAGTAATTTAAAAATGGCTATAGGTATCAGCATTTTATCCGGTTGGAAATCGAGCGTTGTACCGGTTCGGGCAATTTCATCTGCCTTGCAGTTCCCTGCTATATTCCTGTGGCCTGTCACCCAAATAAGGTGTACTTTGAAGTATTTAGATACGTCATTTAGAAGTTTAAACATTCCATGATAATTTTTGATGAGTGCTGCTTGACGGTCCGAGTATATGAAGACTTCATTTGTCGATAATACTCTAGTTTTTATTACCGTAAGTAACTCTTTCCAATAAAACCAAATTAAATTAAAAAGATGTATGCAGTTTTTCTTTACACCTGTGACTCATCGAATTGAATTCAACTTCAAACGTTAAATGTGACACCCGATACCATATGTTGTGTACATATATGTCTACTTTACATAATATGTGGTACATGGATCGAGAACTTTTTTTTCGTAATAACGACTGGAAAACAATGGCAGTCGTTTAATGTGGAAATGCGAAAAGAAGAAAATAAAGCGCTAGAGTTTAAGCAAACCACTATCAAATAAAAAGAAATGAAAGGACGATGTATTAGCGGTAACTTTTTTTATGTTTACATGGCATAGACTCGTTTGCCAGTGCAGGAGTACAAAATAATAATCGTAAATAAAATAGAGTTTACCACAAAAACTTGTGAAAATTACCAACAAAATTTCAACAACAACAACAACGCTTAACAGGAAATAACAAGTAGAAGCGCAAATAAATACTAATATAAAAGTTTATCATGGAAATGCCAGGCCACGTTAATGGCATGAATGCTGACCTACGAGCAAGCGCTAGATACTTATGTATGTGTGTACACTCTCGCTATAATAGCACAACAACATGCCAACAACAATTAACAAGTTCAACAAGCGACGTTAGAAGTCACTCAGTTTGCACCACACCCAGTTCAATGGCCACACCTGCAGACGCATACATACAAATACCATACAAATCCCATTATATGCCCAACGCTGCGTATACGTAATGTGCAAAGTTATTCGTTCACTTTTCATTAGGCACGCATTAGGTACTGCTATGAGCAGCGGCGTACGGCAATGGATACGATTTGTATTTCTATTCTTTTTTTGCTGTGGTCGCAGCAAATTTATTGCCATGCGTTGTTGTATGCTGAATTTATAATATTTATTTGATTAGTTTGTGAAATGGTCGATTTTTCGTGTTTATCAAAACTGCGATAAGCTACGCCAAACTCTGTACGTACACCTAAAAAAGGCTGCAGGCGATTTTGGAAATTTGTTTTTATGGGAGACGGAATTGCGGCTATTTTATCTGTGCATTAGTAAACATATCGCGCATGTATGTGTGCAATGCCGCGCATAATTAACTGGAGGTGAACTCTAAATTTTTAGTTTTGGCTAAATTTTCAAAAAGCATTAAAAATGCGGATGATATTCAGTTAATTTATGGAAGAGGTAGATCATATTGGAGAATTTAGCACAAAAGTGACATACAAAGGTTTAAAGAGAATAGAGAAGTGGTGTATTTTGGTACGTTATAAAAATGAACTGAGTATGAATAATTAACCAAATGTCTTTACGTTATTGGGGTAAGGCAAATTATGCACTAAAAATCAATCATTTTGAGCCGGATTCCACAACTTTAGAAAATCGTTTAAGGAGAAAAAACTCTAAAATTTTGCCAAATAAACCGTGTAAAAAAAGTAATAATGTAATAACAAACACATTACTCATTGACTCATAAAACAGAAGAACTTTTTCCTGTATTAAATAACCACTTACTGGAATTGTTCTTTGAATTAGCTCTTCAATTTAAATCGTAAGGACTCTTTATGTTCTTTCTAGTAATACAACGCTTGAGTTAGATGAGAAATTGGCGCCTAATTTTGTACCTGAAGTGACGGATTTGCTATTGGCATTTTATTCTTGCTAATTACGCTTAGAGTAGATTCGCTTAAATTAAAAAGTTTTCCAATCGCCATAGATCCTTCTCCGTTTGCTGAGTGATCTGAAATTGAAAATTTCGTTTCCAACGAAATTGATTGACTTTGAGGCTCTTTTCTCCCTATTGGGGCAAATAAAATATTAAAAAAGAAGGCCAAAACATCTTCTAATGAAAAATAAAACTTTACCATGGAAATGCCTTTAATGAAGAAATCAAAATGTGCTGCCTATTACTGCAACTTGAAATCAGCAAAGTCTAAACTTGCTACTTATTGCAAAAGTTTTATAAGGAAATAGTCTTTTCACCGTTGCTTAAAAACAAAAAAACCATGTTTCTGAGAAGCATTGCTGGACAAAATGTACCTAAAAAGTTCTCAATTAAAAATACAAAATTTAGTAAGTTTCGGTTGCATCCCTTTTGCACGTTGCTTCAAATCAACACTAAATTCTATATACTGGCATTTTCATTAAATTTTTGTGCACCTGAAAACATTCGTTCCATTCAAAATGAGCTAAGTGGATAACTTTCTTTCTGCCCACTTTCAGTTACATTCAAATATACCTCAGTTTGTGAACAACAGAAAGACACGCCTCAAAAATCGCAGGCATGGCTTGACCTTGATACCTTTTAGGAATACGTAAGCGTCAAACTATTCCACAAGCGTCATTGATGTTGCCTTCGCAATCAAAGAAAAAGTGAAGCATGTTGCGTAAGCCAATAATATTTATTTATTTTATTTTATTTTTTGCTAAAATCGATTTTTAACTCGAAGAGCATAACTTGAGTAGGGTTGACCTACATTACACACACACACATATGTATAATCTAATGCACGTATATTCAATACTAATATGCCTTTGTTAGAGGAAACGTTTGGAAATGCGCTTTGAAGCTTAGCATACGAATTCGCTTTTCTGACATATGAGCCACTTAGCAAAAGTTAAAGTTTTGTTCTTTTATAATACATCCAATGGTTTTGGAAGAATTTTAGTAAAAGGTAAAGCATATTCAATAAAAACAAGCCAACGTCCATTTATGTTTATAAAATGTCTATGAATTATTCAACATTTTTGTGCTCAACACTTGGAAATTACGGTCTGCACCTACCTGGCTGGCGTTTGATGAAGTTGTTTTCGTGATTACATAAAAAGTATCAGCTGTGTGCAATAAAGTGAAGCAAAAACTTTCCACAGCACAGCAAAATATTAACAGAACTTTGTAGGCTGATGAAAACTTTTTTCTATTAAAGCATATATATACATTGAATCCTCCGCGTTGAGGATAGGCGAGTTATGGTCTATATGGACTTTTCTTCTCTTTATCACTACGATATTTGTTTGTGTAAATATTTTCCCCATTTATGTTTGCAGATTAAATTTGTGCAAAGTTCATCATTTTATTTCCACATTATTTTTTATTCCATAAACGGCAGCGGGCAAAGTATGTGGCAGAAATGGTAAAAAAGTTTGTAATTCAGAGGTGAATATAAAGTGAAACTTTTCTATTAAATTTGTAAACTCAATCGGCACACACACACGAAATTGCATAAACTTGGTTCGCAAATAGCAACAAGTTGGCATGTGTTTGAGTGTAGTCGTGAGTGTATTTGTGTGCATCTGCACGTACGTGACGTTATGCATAAATCACATTTGTACCGAAAGGAGCGTGATCGGCAATGGCCAATTTCCATATGCACATGCATGTCTGTGTGTGGTTGCCACACAAATCATACACTTCTACAGCCAGACAAGATCTGTGTTGCAAATAGAAAGCAATTACGCGTACAATGTGGCAACAACGAGAGGGAAGTTGTAAGGGACAGCAGCAGCGTAAGTAGCAGCAGTAGAAATAGCATCCGCCAGCAAAGCAGCATCATTCATTATCGGCATAGTAGAGACGTTGTTCAATGCCAACTCTTTGCCAAATGCCACAACAGTTGTTGTTGTCGCTCCAAAAGTGCTCGCCGCATGAGCGATGTGTTGCATCTGCACAAATGGCGCACACACACGAACACTTGCGCCTGCAGAGCTCAGTTACGCATACATCAAACTCTAAACAAATACATGCATAAATATACATGCCCGAAATTACGGTAAATGCTTTGCAAATTTGCATGCGAATGTTCGTGCCGCGTGAACGTGATAGGGTCGCATGGCCAAAGTATAAATTTTGCATATTTACCAAATGCGTCATAAATTGTACGGCTTGAATACACTCGCACTCTATTGCTGTCTTTTGCATGTAGATGTGTGTGTTGGTACGTGCACTCCGTGTGTAGTGAGCGATGAGAGATGTTGGCCAAACGGCTTCGAAATGTCGCTGCTAAGCCCGTTGCATCCTCGTGTCTCCTTTAGTGGGCACATTTTTTGTTTTTTGTTTGGCTTTTATTCATTACTTCGTATTGCACTTTGTGTACTTAGATATTCATTAAATATTATTACGCTTGCAACAGTCAAATAAAAGTTTGTTGTCGGGTAATAAATATGTTTGACTGAAAATGTGTTTTAATGTGAAAATTCTGTTAAATGATATATCATAAATATCTGAGGTCGTTACGCCCTTTGGAAAAGCCAGTAAAATTTTAGAGAAACTTCTTGTAGTCCTATATGTATGAATATAATACTGTGTAACAAACTGAAAGTCGAAATTGTGAGGAATCGAAATTTCCTTTAAAAATTCGAAGTAATGATGGCATTTGGAGGTTTGGAGCCGCAATAGCCTCTTCGATCCAACTCCAGAAACGTTGCAAATTTCATCGTGCAACTTTCAATTTGGGAAGGAGGGCTTGTGCAATTTTTCTAATTTTTAATATAGTTTGGAAATTAGGTTTATGTGGCTTTTGTTAATCAGTTTTATAAAACAATTTTTTTTCCTTGCTTACTCCTCTCGGGTGTATAGGGCCTCGACAATACTCTTTCATCGTACACGGGTCTGTGCTGTTTTTTTTGCACCGTCCCATGAGATGTCAGCATCTGCTAGTTCGCGCAGCATCGACCTTCTCCAAGTGTTTTTTGGACCTCTACTCCCTTGCGGGTTCCAGTCCAGTGCCGTTCTCGTGATGCTATGTGGTGGTTTTCTCAACGTGTGACCTATCCATCACCCCACTTTCTTCGTTTGATTTGCCTAAGGATGGGCTCCTCATTTGTTAATCTCCACAGTGCGTCGTGGTTGATGGTGTTTGACCAGAATATTCTGCAGATGATGTGGAGGCATTTGTTGATGAAGGATTTTAGCTTCTGTGTGCTGTTGTTAGAGACAAGTCATGTTTTGCTTCCGTACAACAATACGGACTTCACGCATGGGCCAAATATTCGGAGTTTAGAACGCCTAGAGATTGGCGAACTCCCTCATACTGTATGCATTCGCCCCAATTCCGCCCTTGCTTTGTTTAGTCTGCAGTTGAAGTTCGGAGTTCTCGTAGAGGGTTTTGTTGAGGTGGATTATATCGGCGGGAGCTCCATTTCTACTCAGTTCCAGCCATATTGCATCTCGTTTTATAGTGTCGAACGCCTTGTTAAAGTCTACGAAAAACATGTAGAGCGGGGAGCGCCACTCAACTTATTGTTCTACTATAATCCGAAAGGTGTTGGCTTAGCCAACCAGCTTGCTCGTCTCTTAAGTAGCATTCAATATCTGTAAGTCTGCTTTGTACGATCGTGGCTACAATTTTGTATATGGTTGCCCCAGTCACGGTCGCTTTTCTTGGACAGCTTCTCTATGATGCCTTTTGTCCAGGATGGAGGTAGCTTTTCATTGCTCCAGACGGCAGTGATATAGGGATGAAGAGTTTCGGCTGATATTTGCGGGTCGGCAATCATTAGTTCAGGCTGTATGCCATCTTCGCCCGCCGCTTTGTTGAGCTTGAGCTTCTTAATCGCGTCCTTGATGTCCACTGGGCTGGGGCAGTATGTTCTTATTTTATTGCTGGTTGTTGTTGTGCTGCCCACTTCAAAGCTAGGTATACTGCTAAGCGCAATGTTGCTAGTTGCTTCAAAGTGTTCCTTCCATTTGCGAATCTGCTCATCATTGGAAGTCAGCAAAGCACCATTCAATTCACCGACAGGCGGGTTGCTGTTACTCTGCTGATTGATTAGGCGGTACAGCTGTCTGGTGTTGTTTACTCCTGTTGCTGCTTCGGCATCGCTAGCAAGATCTACAACGAACTTTCTCTTATCATTTCTGACCGATTTTTTTAATTGCCTCGCCACCTCCCTGTAGGCTGACGGAAGGGAGCCATCGCTGATAAGTTGCCTTTTAAGTTCGTGTCTGCGCTGAATGAAGCCCCAACTGGTGTCAGAGATCCATGGTTTGCTGTTGGTGGTTTCTATTGGGCTTCATAAAACAAATGTTGAAAAAATAAATGAAAATTCTCAAGACTGGTTAAAATGTTGATATGCTATCGTTTTGTCACGGAGTATCGACGAAGGTGTTTTAATAACTGCGGCAACGCTTACAAAATAGTACTGTATTTAAAAAAGATATGCGTAAAGTGACACATAATAATACATACAAATATGTGTTTTGATCAAAAGATGGCACCCGCATATAAGCACTTACGTTAAATTTCATTTATTTATTGATTCATTGTAAATACCTTGAAAGCTCCATTTAAATAGAATATGAAATTTGCATTATACAGCCCGCAATTTTCGCCTCAATCGCTGGCATATTTTAAATAACACATTTTACTTACAGCCACAGGCAAACCGCATTATAAAATGCACGGTATGCAGTGTTGTTGTTTGACTATACCTACATTTAATTTATTGTACGCGCATACAGGTTGCTCATACGCCCTGGCGTGCCAAAAGTGCGCAACTGCTCACACATCGCACATAAATATAGATCGAGGATGTACTTATTCGTTTGTTGTTTGTTGGTTAACTCTTTATTGGATACAAATTAAATTAAAAATTTTACAAAATTCCATAAAATACACTAATTGTGAAAACAATGGGGTTCGTTTGTGCATTTCAAGCAAATTTAATTAAAACCATAAAAACGCAATATTCAATTCCACCATTGCATATCAATATTACAGGAAGATTGTATTTGAATATGTGTGCATCGGTTTGGTAAATAGCGTTTGTGTGTCTGCGTGTGTGTAAATACAGTTTATTTATTTTCACACAGATTTTTATAGTCGGATATGTAAAATTTTTAATACAGTTGCATATTTGTGGCGACCATCACTCGCTATGTGAGTGTAAATTGTTTATTACAAATATTGTGAATATCTACGTCATTTTATAACTGTATTTTTAAATCAGTAAATAGTAAAAAAATATGCGAAAAACTGTCCAACTTTTTGCTGCAGCTGAGTTAGTCACCTGAGGAAAATATTGACGCAGAGTTTTATAGAAATATTTAAAAAGATCGAAAATCAACTGCTCCTCCTAAGGCTTCGAAAGCAGCTTTGGTTAACCGAAAAAAGTTCATTAGGTGTTAATGGTAATTCTGAAATTGACGAAGCCTTAATTAATGACCTCTAACCGTGATGAAAGTATTTCAAACAAATTTTCCGTTTATTTAAATTAGTTTTTCGAAATTTAATGGTTGCAATTTTCATATATTTTCATCTTTTTTGTCCAACTTTAAACAGAAAATTTCGCTGTTTGGGAAAAAACCATACAAGCGAT
This sequence comes from Anastrepha fraterculus, assembly GCA_037575425.1. Classification (NCBI taxonomy): domain Eukaryota; kingdom Metazoa; phylum Arthropoda; class Insecta; order Diptera; family Tephritidae; genus Anastrepha; species Anastrepha fraterculus. Next base: position 14,465 of record JAYXIM010046736.1, on the reverse strand, counting down.
GGGTGAATTTTACATACAACTCTAATTCATCAATTTGAAATTGGTGCCCTTCTAGGCACTGCCGACCAAGTCTAATTTCTTTTTTGATACACCATCTTCTGAAATAGAAAGTCTGCTGGGTAGTTTGCCTGTTCACTGCGGTGAAATAATATAATGAATTCAAGCAAATAAAAAAAAAATGTGAGAGAGCGCCATTGTCATTGTACTTCTAAACTCACAGTGCACCTGCCTTGTTAATTCATTTCTTTTACTGCTGCCAATCATTCTTAGAAGAAGGCGATTTTGGCATGTCGCATGATTTACTTTTATTATATTTTCATAACAATTGTCATTCTTCAAATACTTGAATAGGAATCTTTCTCTCTTACAAGCCTTATGAGCACATACAAAATTAATTTCTGACAATGCCTCTTTGCGTGCATACTATTAATTAGTCTGTCTGCATTGTTGACATGCGAGTATTAGAAATTTAGTGCGGCAACTCAAACCCAGAGCAAATAATAGGCTGAGGCTGTAGCCTAAACCCTGGTAAGGAGGAAACTTAGCAGACGCAGTGGTGATGGAAAAGAGTTTTGATGTATGTTTTTCATCGGAGTATGGAGACATTTTCAGCACAATCAAAATTATTTCACTTTGGCCTACTTGCTGAAGCTGCTGCTAGCCTTTTAAAGCAATTAATAATTTATGCTATAACAAAAGTGTGGGGCTTTTATGTCTGTGAACTTAAAATTGTATTAAAAATTAAATTTGAGTGATGTAGGGACTGCGACAGAAATTTGTCTGTGTTTTGTCTATTTTTCCTTCGTCCTTTGTCCTATTTGGCTGTCTAAACTCGTTAATATTGGGTATGGACGAATTGAATCTAATAGATTTTTCGCAGCTGGGTGAACGCATTTTTTGTGGTATTTCAAATGATTTTCTAAAAAACATCATAGAGATAATTTCGAAGTACGAACGATGGTAAGTAGTTATGAGCATTGGCCTCTACTAGAGTGTTGTGTCTTCTTCTTCCTCTTTATTTGCAAATTCTTAATACAGAATGTAAACGATCACAGTAATAAAGTGTTCGTTAATTTCCATATGTGATAAATAACTCTTCTTCTTTTTTACATTTACCAAAACTATAAAATATTAGATATAACATTCTGGTAATTATCTCTGCTTTGGGCTGCTTCAACCAACCACCCAATAGGCCTTAATCCTGCCCACTCTCTTATGTTATGTAGCCAGTACCTTTGCTTCCTTCAATTCTTCGTTTGCCTTCAATTTTATCTTTCACAATCATTTGGAACAACTCATATTTGGGAGTACGCATAATATGGCGCAAATATGCGGTTTTGCTGCGCTTTATGGATAATAACAGCCTCTAATTTATTCAAATTCGTAACTTTTAGTGTCCATGCCTCCACGCCGTACAACAAAACATACCAAACGTAACATCTAAGGTACCGAAGACGTAATTTCATGTTCAAGCTTTAACTGGAAAGAAATTTCCTGTAATTGTAAAATTACCGTAAATTTCCCTGTCATTTTTCCATGTTTGGTAAGCCAACAACCTAAGTACTTAAATAGGGATACTCTTTGGATTGGATTTTCATATACATAATTGCTTGAATTGGTGATTTGTTGAGAGTTTTTTGAATGAATTCGGTTTTTTGGGTTTTAATACCTAGGTCGTATTGCAAACCTTTTCTGCTGACTTCTTTAAGTAGATATTATGTTAGGTTAGGTTGAAGCGGTTGCCCTGTGGGACACACTCAGGCTCATAGCCCATTGTGATGCCGCGTAGGCAGCTTATCCCTATCTCTCCTAAAACCAGTGTGTGCTTTTCAAAAATTTTAAAATATCTCTGATTTCTGTAGAACTGAGGTCTTCTAACTCACTAAAAAATTGTGTACCCAGAATAGTAAACCTGCATCTGGATAGAGCAGCACAGTGGCACAGAAGGTGCAAGATTGTCTCTTCCTTTTCCTCATCAAGACAACTTCTACAGAGGTCATGTGAATGCACACCCATCCTTTGGGCGTACCTACCTCTTAGACAATATCCCGTTATGACTGAAATCAGTGTGCTAAGACTGTGTTTATTTTGGCTTAGCAAAGATTCTGTGCCTTTGGCATTCAGAGTCGGACACAGTTGACGGGCGATTTTGCAGGCGGCTTCATTACGCCATCTTTCGTTTGCTTTCTTTACAATTTCTTCAAGGATGTGTAGCATACATGTTTGTGAGGGTATCCCTATGTCATTATCTATGTACTCATCAGACAATTTAGTGCCGAGCCTCGCTAGTTCATCGGCTCTGCAGTTACCCTCATTGTCGCGATGGCCAGGAACCCATGTTACCTTTAGGTGAAATGACTCAGCCATCTCGTTAAGAGATGTGTGGCATTTCATGGCTCCCTTGGAGGTTGTCGACTGTTTTGTGAGGGATTTTATCGCCGCTTGGCTGAAAATGTAGCTACCATTTCTGGATATCGCATCACACTGTATCAGTGTCGCGGCTTTTATTATTGCCATCAGTTCAGCCTGAAAGACACTACAGTAGTCGGGGAGCCGAAAACTGAAGGAGATCCCCAGATGTTCAGAATATACACTTTCGCCCACCCTGCTCTCGAACTTTGAGCTATCTGTGTATACATAGATGGACTCACCCTGTCTCACATCGTCCCGTTCCCACTCTTCCCATGAGGGTAGGAGGGTCGTAAACGATGTAATGGCAAGTATAGGCGGGAGTGCATAGTCCACCAGTCCGGGAAGCCCCAAAGTGCCAGCCAGGATTTTACCGTGGCCATAATCCGTATTTGACCACTTGTTTAGAGTGTTCAGCCTTATTGCCGCACTGCGTGCGTTATATATTGGCTGCAGATCTACCGGAAGGAGGTTTAATGTCGCATATAATGCTTTCGATGGTGTGGTTGACATGGCGCCGGTTATCAGAACAGATGCTAGTCTTTGCACCTTGTCAAGTTTCTTGATGTTCACACCCTTTTGAAGGGCATCCCACCATATTACAATATCATAATAGAGAATTGGCCTAACCACTGCTGTGTAGAGCCAATGTGTCATTCTGGGTTCCAATCCCCATTTCTTCCCAATGAGCCTTCCGCAGGAGTACATTGCGGTCATAGCTTTTCGTGCTCTGTCTGCGACTGTGAGCCCCCAATTTAGCTTCCTATCTAGTATAAGTCCTAGATATTTTGCCCTTTCTATTACTCTAAGTGGTTTCCCTCCTAGGAATATTTGTTGAAGAGTAGGTGTTTTGTGTTTCCTACTAAAAAGTATCAGATCCGTTTTTTCCGGATTTACCTCTAGTCCTCGACTTTTACACCAAAGTGATAGTCAGTTGAGAGATCTTTGTTGGAGGTCACATAATGTTGGAAGGTGTTTCCCCGAGATTGCTATTACAATAGCATCGGCATATGATATTATTTTACCTCCAATTTTTTCAAGTTCTTGTAGAAGATTATTGACAGTTAGGTTCCACAGAAGTGGAGATATTACCCCACCTCGGGGTGTCCCTCTGAACGGAAATTTTTTACCAAATGTGAACTAAAAAAAATAATTTAGACTTGTAAAATTCGCAGCCTACTCACCTGCGCGCTTACGTGCCTCTGTGCCCCTACTGAAGAAGTTGTAGTTGCTGATGACTTGATGCAATTAGCGGACTAGGATTGCTTTGATTCTGAATAGCTTCTAAACGTGAGCGGCTGCCGGTATTTTATTAGTTTTTACGTTTTCAATTTTGTTTGAGTTTTTTGGTGGCGTCAATTGCTAGGAGATTCAGTAGAAAATAGTTCAAATGCTATGCCATTTAAATTTAAGCGACGTTCAGTCGTCACCTTGTTTATGAACAACAAAAGCTGTCCCACAAGCGCTTGTTTGCAATTTGCCTTCATCGGTGTAAATCTGGATCGCATTTGCATCGATAATATTGTCGGCTTCTTGCTGTGACACTACACTTTCAAAACGCATAGAGTGGCTCGAATGTAGGATGTAATTTCTTTACGGCCTAAATCCCGCAAACGCCAGAACGAATGTAGCGGAATCTGTATGAAAGCCTAGGAAAGTTCTTTGGAATGAGCAAATAAGACGGCGAATATAATTAAACTATATGGCTTTGCCCTGCCTAAATTATGGGCTGCACAACTTATTTATAGATTGTGATGACATTTTTTTGTTTTTACCACTCGATCATCATCAGGTGCAGTGCGTCGTTGGCGTCAGTTTTGGCGCTGACTTTTAAAAGGGTGTCATCTGTAAAGGCCTAGATTTTACACCCTTCACACAGTGCTATGAGAAGAAGCTTATCTATGATAATATTCAAACAAATTGGGCCAAATACAGACCCTTAGATACAGCCTCCAATTATTGCTTTTGTTGCTGTGGTGTCGGCGTAATTTAGTGAAAGGCTGCGCTCTGTAAGGTAATTTGTAATGAGCCTGTAAGTATTAAACGGAGTTTGCATTCGTTCTAATCTAATCTAATTATGAGCGTTGGCCTCCAAGCGTGATCAAATGCACCTCTAACCCACCGTTGGAAACCTTTTTTAAAACCTTCGGGTCTGGCCTTTTTTCGCAGTGATATCCATAAATCGAAAGAAAATTTAATTTTTGGGAGCTCCTTGAAGCTCAAGTCGTTAGCTACGAGTATAATAGAAAAATGTTAAATTCACGTCGAAATCCGAACAAGTCTGGCCAGAAAAAAGCTCATTAGTTTCAATTTTGCTTGGCTTTGGTAAAATTTTAATGTCCGCCTTTTTGCAAATTTTTGGAAAGGAACCCACACGAAAGCATGTTTTATAGAGAACGGTGAGAAATTTTGGAAATTTTTTCGTAAAAACAAGCATGTGTCTGAGGTGAGGTTATCAAAATCTGAAGCTCTATTTGGATGCATGATGACTACCGCTTTGAGCACTTCTTCTTCAGGACCGGTTCATCTCTGAGCTTGTTAAGGTAAGTTTTGATTATGATGGTACTACCATCGCCCATGTAGAGTCAATGGTGGCGTGCGGAAAGAAATCTTGCAGGACACATTTAGCTGAGCCGGCACTGGGGTCACAGATTAATCTGCTAAGTGGACGCGTTATTGGAGGTATATATGATAGAGCATCGTTAACCAATCGGCTTGTCAGCGAACAGACATATTCTTTGCCTTGATATGTGCAGTATTCCAGAATGTGCTCAGTTGATGCTTTGGGGTAAATGGGGTATAAGGTATAGGGTATAGGGTATAGGGTATAGGGTATAGGGTATAGGGTATAGGGTATAGGGTATAGGGTATAGGGTATAGGGTATAGGGTATAGGGTATAGGGTATAGGGTATAGGGTATAGGGTATAGGGTATAGGGTATAGGGTATAGGGTATAGGGTATAGGGTATAGGGTATAGGGTATAGGGTATAGGGTATAGGGTATAGGGTATAGGGTATAGGGTATAGGGTATAGGGTATAGGGTATAGGGTATAGGGTATAGGGTATAGGGTATAGGGTATAGGGTATAGGGTATAGGGTATAGGGTATAGGGTATAGGGTATAGGGTATAGGGTATAGGGTATAGGGTATAGGGTATAGGGTATAGGGTATAGGGTATAGGGTATAGGGTATAGGGTATAGGGTATAGGGTATAGGGTATAGGGTATAGGGTATAGGGTATAGGGTATAGGGTATAGGGTATAGGGTATAGGGTATAGGGTATAGGGTATAGGGTATAGGGTATAGGGTATAGGGTATAGGGTATAGGGTATAGGGTATAGGGTATAGGGTATAGGGTATAGGGTATAGGGTATAGGGTATAGGGTATAGGGTATAGGGTATAGGGTATAGGGTATAGGGTATAGGGTATAGGGTATAGGGTATAGGGTATAGGGTATAGGGTATAGGGTATAGGGTATAGGGTATAGGGTATAGGGTATAGGGTATAGGGTATAGGGTATAGGGTATAGGGTATAGGGTATAGGGTATAGGGTATAGGGTATAGGGTATAGGGTATAGGGTATAGGGTATAGGGTATAGGGTATAGGGTATAGGGTATAGGGTATAGGGTATAGGGTATAGGGTATAGGGTATAGGGTATAGGGTATAGGGTATAGGGTATAGGGTATAGGGTATAGGGTATAGGGTATAGGGTATAGGCTATAGGGTATAGGGTATAGGGTATATGGTATAGGGTATAGGGTATAGTTCTATTTAAATGTCCTTCTTTTCAGTAAAACAGTTTGTACTTTATAAAACAAAAAATTGTGGTAAATTTAAGTGTTCGGAACACAGCTTCAGAGCCGAAATAATATGATTTGTTTTACAAAGAGTGAATAGCACAACGAAAATATAAAAACAATTCACGAGCAGTGGGTTTCACATCGGTCCATTCAAAAAAGAACGAAAAACTTTCACACATGAAAGCACTGCATGTTTGCTTTGGTTTAGAGAGGATATACAAAAACAAAAAGTGAGCAAAGGCAAATATAAAGCACAGAGTGATATCTAGCACAGCCATATCAATACTGCAGCTATTTTGTAAACATACACACACATTCACATCTTTAATACGCTTATAAGCTAGCATACGTGGACAAAATGTGCAGTTAAACAAAGATCTCCTTACGCATCCAAATGGAGGTTCACTTCAAGACGCACAAGCATATACAGCTGCAGGCATTGATATGACGGCATGTGGACGTATACGGAAATGGGCAGTGGGCATTTTTTAGAAATTACAATTAAGAAGTTTAAAAATTTGTTGAGTTTATCAAAATGTTGTACAGAGTATGAATAAATTATAAAACTTTGACAGATGGTAATATCAAGCAAAATAACGAACCTGATAGAAAATATCTACGAGAATACTAGATCAGTGGTTTAAACGGAAAAATAAATATCCGACTATTTTGAAACCTGCTCTGGTGTGAAACAAGGGTGTCTGTTGTCGCCATTATTGTTCACTTTAATCCTAATGATTTGCACGACTATTTGGAAGCTGGAAGCTGGTTGAAGCCAGGAATATAAGACTTCTCCTTTATGTCGATGATATTGTTCTTATGGCGGATAGCCCTAAGGTCATGCAATCCTTGATTAATAACTTGGAGAAATACTGCGCTGAATGGAATATGAAAGTAAGGCCAAATAAATTGGAGATGATGGTCTTTAGAAGGGGTGGACGATTTTCCCAGGCAGACAAATGGTGGTACCAAGGTGAAGAAATTAAATTGGTGGCCGAATATAAATATCTAGGTCTCATTCTCACACCCAAAATGGCATTCGGCAAGCACTTACAAGCCAGAAATATCTAAGCAAAAGTTAGTACTAATTGCTCATGGAACGATTTTTTAGCAAAGCCATTCAATTCATTAAAATCAAAATGGAAGCTGTTCCAAGCGCTATGCAGAGCGATACAAACCTAAGCAGCGCAAGTTTGGGGTTATACCTAATTAGATTAAGTAAATGAACTTCAACGTTACTTCATTAAAAGAATCCTCAAACTACCCGAGTTCACTCCGAATTATACAATAAGAAACTAAAAACTAATTTAGAAGATAGCCACATTTATTCTTTAGAACTATACATAAAGTATATCTGGAAAACCATTTATAAATACAGTTCCAACAGACTTCCACACAAACTAGCACAGGGCATCTTAAATGTAAAAATGTGTTTTGGCTTAAGCATCTGAACGACATGGGAAAGGAGTGCGGTCTGATATTTGAAGAAAACATCACCGCCACAGACTACTGACTGCAGGTGTGCAACTTCTTACCAAAGTGCAAATAAAAGATCTTAACATGGCAAGGCAAAACGTACAGTTAAGCGAGACGCGAATTTATAAACATTTAGACTGCTCAAAAGGGGAATCATATATTAAAGAAGATATGCGACTAGCTGACATTACAACAATTTTCAGAGCAAGATGTAATTTACTAAAGCTAAATGCAACCACGTATGGCAATACCCACAAAATTTGCAATTTAAACGAGAAAGGAGGTTTGCAGCACTTCTTAGGAAGATGTCCGGTGCTGAAGGAGATCAGAACCGGGTACCTAAACGCAGCGAAGTTAAAAGAAGCAGAAGTACCTAATAGGTATACTTAATGGCCACAATTGGAAATGATTAACCTGCTTTCAGCATTACGCTATAGAGGATTTCTCATTGCAGAGTTTAATTTGTGATTAATTTTTGAGCTGTTACAGACAACATTGTTATTGCCACGTAGGCCATTCGATCAACCCAATTTTTAAGCACATTTTCGATTGTTTGGGCTCCAATTTCAAGAATGGCAACTTCGATTTCGTGCTTTAAAGCATCAATTGTCTTTGGATGGTTCGCATAGCATTTCTCCTTAACGGCTCCCCACAAAAAATAGTCCAACGGGCTTAAATCACAGCTCCGAGGCGGCTAATTGATATCGGAATTTCGGCTGATTATTCGGTTTTCAAAAACGGTAGCCAAAAGTTCGAGTGTAACTTTGGCAGTGTGACAAGTTGCACCGCCCTGTTGACACCAAATATCATCCATGTCATTCTCTTCAACTTTTAGAAACAACTCGTTGAGCATGTCACGGTAAGGCTCGCCATTTACTGTAAGCGCGGCTCCTCGCTCATTTTCGGAAAAAAATGGCCCGATGATGCCGCCACATCAAAAACCGCATCAAACAGTGACTCGTTGTGGATGCATTTGCTTCTCTACAGTAACGTGTGGATTTTCTGAGCCCCAAATTCGACAATTTTGCTTATTGACGTAGCCACCGATGTTAAAATGAGCTTCATCAGAAAAGATGATTTTTCGGTAAAAATGCTCATCTTCGGTCAAACGAGTTTCTGCCCATTGAGCGAACCGAAAACGCATTGGATGGTCATTAAGCTTCAGTTCTTGCACCAATTGAACTTTGTAAGCCTTCATACCGAGGTTTTTTGCAAAATTCTCCTCAAAGAAGTTCGTGAAATGTTCAATTCTTGAGAACGATGACGAGTTTAGGTTGTTGGATGTTAACGCACATTTTTGGCTACAGGAGCAATGGTTTCGGGTGTACGCACTGTAGGAGCACATTAACGTGTTATTTTATCCATTAACGGTCCACTTTCACGAACACGATTAACAAATTGATCCACAAACTGTCTTGTTGGTAAATATTTTTTTGCAATTTTTTTTCAAATTTCTCACAGTTTGAGTAGAAGGCTCACACTTTGGAAATAGATTTTCAATATTTCCCAATTTTCTTCAAGCGTATAGCGTCGCATTTCGTAAATGTCAAACGTTTCAGTAAATTATGAACACATTTGACATGTCATTTGAGTTACCATTCTCAACAAAAAAGGTTCAAAAAGCAAACCCTATATGGCCCACCCTGTAGATATAAGAAGAGTGCAGCAGGTTTAATATGGAACTTTTTTTCAAATATTTTTTTTAATAAAACACTAAGCTAGCATGAATTCGAAAAGGTCAAATATTGGCTGAGAAAAATAGTGAATAAAGAATATTTTTCTTTGTTTGATATTCGTAATCGAATGTAAGCGATTATACAATTTAAAAGTAATACAATTTAATTTTTTTTTTATTTATTTATTTTTTTTTTTAATGTAAATTTTGCAGTATATATAAAATATAATAATTCGCGGTCGCTAGCTGCTTCCACAAGGGGACCCACACGTTGTATAACGGTCCACTACATTATGTTCCTCAACCAAGAAATTTGCTCACGCCCGATACCACTTCTTCAATCTTGAGTTGCAACAGTTCATATTTCGGGTTTCGTAGAATATGCTCCAAGTTTTTCGTCGTTTGATGAAATTGATTAGTTGTCTGTCGCCGTGAACTCTTCGCAACACTTCTTCATTAGTAACGTGGTCGGTCCATGGTGTCAGGAGTAAACTCCGGAGAAGCCACATTTCAAGTGCTTCCAGTCCATTCATGTGGGAGAGTTTTTGGTCCATATTTCCGTGCCATATAGCAAAACTGACCATACATAGCATGAAGCACATTTTTAGTTGGAGATTGAAATCGCGACATTTTAGGACTTTACCATATTTAAGAAATGCGGATCTTGCCATTTCGTTGCGACTTCTTATTTCTGTTGATACATCCCAGTTTTCGTTGAGAAGGCAACCAAGGTATCTAAATTTATTTACTTTGTTGATTGTTAATATAGGGTTGTTAAATAAGTGTTGTTGTGTGAACTTCTTCTGCTAAAAACCATGTATTTAGTTTTGCTGATATTGATTTTGAGGTCGTAAAGTGGACCGTGCATTGCAACTTAGTCCAGCAGTTTTTGAAGGCCAGCCCAGCTGTCACATAGTAGAGTTGTATCGGCGGCGTACCTGCTGTTATTTATAATAACGCTATTTACTTTGATACCAATGTTTTCTAATGCTTCCTGAAATACTCTTTCGGAGTAAATATTAAAGAGCAGTGGAGAGAGTGTGCAGCCTTGTCGAACACCTTTCGAAATCGGTATGTCTGCAGAATGCACAATTTTAAATGAAGGAGCCGATTTTTTAGCATTATCACTATTTTTTAAGGAGTTTTTGTTACTAATGAACAATCCAAAGCAAGGAATTTCATCACAGCTCGATATTAGGTGCCTTCCATCCTAAAAAAGTACACTGACATTCAAACTTTAAGTTGCTTTTTCACAAAAAATTAATTGATAGGTGGAAGTGAGATTTTGTGTGTGCTCAAGCGAATTATTTGTTCGAATCAAATTGTTAAGTTAGATGCTATCTACTTTTAATCAAGAGTAAAAACCAATATATTTTAAGATCTGTTTACATTTCAAGATCCGCAACTGTATATTTCGAAACCGTAGAAGGCAAAGCAGCGCAAGTACAACTCACTGACTCAAATGCTTAGACACAAATGCAAATAATCGTACAATCTTAAACAAATTTTGTGCATCCTTACAACATTTTGAAATCTTTCGCATTAATAGCATTGTATGGAAAATGTCCCCCAGGAATCAAGTTTACCCAAAGAATACCTGCAGCGTCACTTGAGCACTGATCTTAAGCCATACAACGATGATAAGCGGGAAATGATGCAAAAACGGCAATGAGGGGAGCGAGAGTGATGACCAGTGCACTAAAAAATATGCGTCATGCATTTATTCGTATGCACTCATGTATATATGCATTTATGTATGCGTGTGTGTGTCCACTTACAAAATGTTGGCATATTTGCAGAGCTTTACTTCAATTTCCATTGAAATGAATATATGCTTATGTCTTTGTCCAAAGGCAATGCAAATAAATGTGAAGATGCAATGGAATGCTAAAGTACACACACACACACACAAATGCACACCCACACAATCTCGTGACCACATACTCACATGACCAAAGGATATCCACTAGTGAAAACAAAAGGCAGCTTGAGAAATAATAAATTTAAATCGAAATTTATGTTTGAATGGACAGCGAAATATGTGTATGTACACACACACACACGTGTAATGAATGTGTGGTTGTGGTTGTGTGGCAATGTAACTAACATTATTTGAGCATTTGTAAGCGTTTAGAGAGTAGGGAGACAAACCACTTAAGCATAGCTGTACACACGCACCTACATAAATACGATATGCATTCATTTATTGGCATGCAATTGTGTACGTGTGGTTGTTCTTGTTGTATAAGAAAATACACTAAGCATGAAAATTCTTTACTTGTGTCCGAAGATACTTGCCGCATTCTCATTTGCATATTTGCAGAAATGTGCTTTAGCTGATTGCTATTTTCTTAAGCCACATTTCCTCATATGTGTATATTAGTATGAATACGTTTGTGTGTGTGTATGTGTATTGGTTTTAGTTAAATTGGAATTGTTTTTCGTGCTGCTGAATTGTTTTTATACAAGTGTGCTTTAGCTGTGGACTTAAGTGGATATATGCAACAGAGGAGGTTTCAACGTACTGCCCTTTTTGGACAAATGCTCGGTTACATATCAGTAAATTTAAAATGTGGCACAAATTAATTCTGGTAATGTAATTTTTGGTGCAATTTCTTATTTTATAAAAATATATGAGAATTGAGATTTATATAAAAAATGCGCACTCTCACTCACCCTCTGGTCTGATTTGACGAGCGCTAAATCATCGTACTTTTTTCCCGTAAAAGAGCTTTGCATCGAAGCGATCTGCAGATTGGAGACCTGTGCGCTCTCCGAAATAAGTAAGAATTTTTCAAAAATAATACAGTATTTAAATAAGTTATCGTGATAAGCCAACACATGCAGTGAGTCCACAGTTTGAGTGCACCTAAGTAACCATATTTTCTACACGCAGCCGCTAAGTCAGCACATCCAGCGTGCGAATATCGGCGCAGCAACGACAGCGCAGCTCAGGGTAGTGGCTTAGGTTTAAGTGAGCAAATTATTGTTACTTTTAGTTTTTGAACTCTCATCGAAGTTGACAGTTTAGACGCACCAAATAAATGTAAAATTAAGCGTAAATTCGTTTAATTAATACGACAAAGGCAGAGCTTCATAAAGAGTTACCGAGTTACCGAGTTATAGGGGTTTGAAGTAAATATTTTCCATAGAATTTTTTTTTCTGATAAAATATATATTCATGAAATCTTTTTTTTAATTTGTCATATTTGGATAGTTTTGATTTTTCTTAAACGCTCGATGGAAAGCTTCGATTTTGCTGAAATTTTTCTAATTTTATCAAAAAAACAATTCTTTTAGATCTATTTTTTAATTTCTTTCAAGGTTGGATAGCTTTAATTTTTTCTTAATCGCTCGTATGCAAATTTTGTTTAATACTTTTTTGAAATATATTTTTTTTATATTTTTTCATATTCCGATAGTTTTGATTTTTTGTAACGCTTGAATGGAAGCTTTAAATTTGTTAAATTATCAAACAAAAAAATTTTTCTAATATTTTACTTTTTTGAATTGGTTTTTTTTTTGTAAAATTTTAGTACTTTTTTGAATTTTTTATTCTGCAGTCTTGGTTTAAATATGTATATTTTATTATAAACAAATTAAGACAGCTCTCATTTTTTTTAATTCTGATCTGGAATCTTCGATTTTTTCACATTTTTTAAATTTTATGAAAACCTTGTTTTAATACTTTCAAACAATTTTTAAAATTTTTTTGTATTAGACCAGTTTTGATTTTCTTTAAAAAGGTCATATGGAAACTTTTTTTTTTTAGTTTGGATTGTTTTGGTGATTTTAAATACCCTCGAATTTTTCCAATTTTACCAAAAAAAAAATGTTTTGAATTGTTTAAGAACACTCATTATTATTACTGGTAGAGGCGGAGTTTATATTCGAAATAAAACACATTTTTTTAATACCTTTTTGAAACACATTTTTTTTTTAATTTTTAAGGTTTTTATTTTTTTAAAAACGCTCATCGAGTATTTCCAAAATTTTCCACTTTTATCAAGTAATCTTTCAATGCATTTTTAAATTTTTTTTAATTTATCCAAAGTGGTAGGTTCTGCTTTTTTTTCAAAAACACTCATATTTTTCCACATTTTTTCGAATTTTGTGTAATACTTTTTTTAATTTATTTATTTATTTTCTAATTTCATTTCAACTTCATATTCGTAGTTTTCCAAAGTTTACCCGCATTCGATATATTCGATTTTAGAAATTATAAAATTTTTTTTACTTTTTGTACTTTCACTTTATTAAAAATTACCTCAAAGGTGCAATTTGTTTTCTGGTTTCAGTTAAAAGGTATGTCAGTTAACATATAGCACCAATAAAATCACCAACAATAAAATCACAGCTAAAATCACCAAAAAAATTTTAACCAAGCCCTGACAGTTGAAATTGGCTGTTTGACAAAATTATGAACTTACGATTTTTAACATAGACAACAAAAAATTATGTTAACTCTTTTAAAAATTATTTCAAAAACTAGTACGCCTCTTTAGCTATCCAAAGCGCCTCCAACTAAGCTTGGAAGGTCCAATTTTATAAAACGGAAATGATGCGGGCTCTTATTCCTGATAAAGTTTCACATGCTTTTCCTTAAATGTTGTACCAATTTTTTCGACAGTTTTCAATTTTTTTCGATTGCTTAAATTGTGTCAGGTACTTCAGAGGCAGTGCTTGGAATCGCTTTTTCATTATCTTAGATTACTTGGTGAGCCTATTCGAATGCAGTGTTCTCAGAGTATTATTCCTTTTATATTGTTCATATTTTAAAAACACTACCAAAATAATGAAATTTGGAATATACCTGCAATATATTTCACAAATTTCCAGAAACGTCAAATATTAAGGCTTCCCTTAACCAACACAATAACCCTTCAGGCTGCTTGTTATGCTTGAGAAAGTACTTTGGGTAGGAAAAAATTGCATATTATTTAAGATATGTATGTTTAGGAGATGGATTAAAATATGTTTTACGAAATTTTGACTTCAGAATAATGAAATCTTTATTTCATTACTAATTTCCATATTACCATTTTTTCTGAAGTTGTAATTTAAAAGACAATGCCAAACATATTTCTTAATCGTACAAAGC